>JASANE010000843.1:0-50163 GCA_030248225.1 Trileptium ribeirensis
CGTCTAATTTCCACTTTAAAACCTCCAAGTCCGGGGTACTTTTTCATGCTCACGAGATGTTCTCCGAGACGCGCCACGATATTGTAGCTAAAGATAAGTTTTTTTGGGCTATACCAACCCCTCTCTAACCGAGCAGAGGTCCATAACGACATGATTCCTCAAAAAACACGCGCTACCAAAACACGTTTTCAGTAAAGCCAAACCGGAGCTGCGCCGACCGCGTCACATGGCGATTGTGCACAAATGTCATATCACCGCACCCCATATAAACTCTTGGCTCCAAATTGCTTCGAACAAAATTAAATTTTAGAATGGGTATTATAAAAAGGGTCAGATTTTTTTTGGTCTATACTGTTCAGCAATAATTTGTGCAGTGCAGTGTACACTATACATTTTTTTTTTCCAAAAAGTATATTTTTTCTACATTTTTATAAAACCAGTATCTCGGCCCAGCGGAAAACGAAAGTTGATCCAATAGTCCCACTATAAACTATTTGTGTTCAATACTTTATCTCTTAAATTTCGGACAGATAAATCAAAATGACGAAATTTAACTTCTTTTACTTTGCTAGAAAAATCTTTTAACTTGTTTACTTGTAATAAGAGGCAATGATATATATATCATTATGGAACCTTAAAAATTCAGCTTATGTTCCGAATAGTAGCTACCTGCATAAATATTTTAACTCTGATTTGAAACTGAACTAGTTCAAAAAAGTTCATTTTTGGGGGGTGTACAAAAAGAGATTTTTTTTGTACTGGTAGAGCGCTGTTTTCCCGGAAAATTCTGCCTGTTTTTGAGCCCCGCCCTGGTTTTCCATCAATTCATAATCATGTAACATCACTTACATACATGGTAACCCAATTTTTTATCTAAAGTTATTTTAGCAATTCCAATTTCATATGGGCGGGGCGGTGTCCTGTCGTCCTCCGCCACATCTGTCATTTTTTGGGTCACACCACCACATTTTTCGGTGAGTGTTTTTTATCAGAAGCATTTAATTTGGGCTAAAATTTAATGTTTTTGAACCAAAAGATGCGTTAATTTTTCACAGTATATTAATTTTCCGTTTTAACCGGGCCGGGCGGGCGTGGCCCCGGTAGGAATTTTGGGACATAGACTCAAAAATATTCTAGCGGTTCGTCCTGCTTGCCGGTGATGACGAGGTTAAGTTTGCAAATTTTCCAATTCTAACCTATCCCAGACTTTGTTGCTCCGCGCTCCAGCCCAACATATTTCCCCTTCGTCCTAACAACTTAGGCGGAGAGGTCAACGGACGGCAACCAGCAATGGAAATGTCCGTGGTATCCGGTAGTCTTTGAAATTTATAGTAAAACAGATGGATGGAAAGAAATGTAAGGTATAGTGGATTTTAAACTCATTAAAAATAACTTTTACATTAAACTTAATGCATTGCCGATGGTATTATTGCCTTTCTGTATTTAAAAAGACCGAGGGAGCCAATAATGTTTATTTTTTATCGATAAAATATATGTCGGTTTTTGGACATTTACAAAAAAAGTAGATTTCCACTATACAACCAGTTTTGCCGTACATACTGCGTCAAATTCTGCAATGCGCGACAAGATTGGAGCGTAGAGACACTTTCGCTCTTTCTTCAGTCGCCTCCCTTTACTCACATAGGTTCGCTCATGCTTCTGTAAGAAACTTAGAATTATTGGTTTATACTGATTTTAAAAAGAGAAGAATAAGAAGCAGGAGAAGTAATTTTCCATTGAGTGGTCAGAGACAGGCGTTTAGGCTAGCGTTGGACAAAAAATGTCTGTTAGTTAAATTATTTATGGATAACCTTCAAATCAGAACGCTATAGACCCAAAAAACACACTGCTGGATGTTTGCCTCACACTTTCAAAATAGGTATTCATTCTTGCCAAAGAAGCAAAAACTTCTGCTCTGTAATGCACAGAACGTCACTTCTCACTTCCAATAAAAGTTTAGCCCACTCAGAGTCTCAAAACCGTATGGTGGTGTCGAGGGCACCCCAGTGCAAACAGGAGGCCTAAGTACTTCTACGTAAGCACTGTTACCAAATCGACCGTAGCAATTCGAAAATGCCGCGCAGTACCTACGCGGCAAAATAGCCATGCTAACCACCTGGCTTCTATTAACAAAAGCTCGAGGTTATTTATGAAAATTCCTGCTCAAATCACGTGCTACTTAATTCCACACGGCAAATCGATTGGCTAATCTTTTTCTTTTGCTCTGTTTGTATTGGAGTCTTGATCGTATATATATATTACATATGTTTGGATTACAGAAAGAATGCTGGAAAATTTAAAAAAACAAGGAATTCGGGTTAAACCGTAATTTTGTTGGTTTTTTCCCTTTGCCGGAACCGCAAAGGAAATACGCTCTTCCGCCGGAGGGAAACCGAATTCCCGGTCAGTCAAATGCCTAATGTCCCAGATTAGTATTTCAATTTTAGAACCAAAATGAAAGTGCGGTTATAACTTTTACAACCTGGGGCGTTCCAAAACTGAATTTTACAGGCGAATGGGGTCTTTTTGTCAGCAAAATGCGATGCTGCGTGTCCTGCGCTTCACCGCTCACCACATTTTCTTCATTCAAGAACTGAACTGGCTGGCACAAATGCGGAGCCTCATATATTTGGGTTAGAACAAATGGAAGATATATAATCCAATTGTCACATTATGGGTGCTACACTTTTGATCCTTCTAAAGGTTGCTCCCCAAATTGTAATGAAGCTTACAATACATACAATACATTAAGGTCAATAAAGGGAGTATTCTTAGCCCAGAGTATTTATATTTGTTCCGTTATTTGTTTTACTATGTGTATAGAGTTATAAGACCAGGTTTCGATTGCATTTTAAATGTAATGTTCCGGTTAGTCTCTGATTCGTAGTGTTTGAAGCTTCGTCCAACCGACACGCCATTTACACAAATGCAAATGACTGTCCGATGCGAAATATGACAGTGAACTTTGTTTAGCTAAAGCAAAATGGTGGTAGGGGTACTTTATTGAAGATTTATATAAATCCGTATTTAGTGTGTTAGTACATGAAGTGTGTCGACTTTTTGTCCATAACACAAGGTTTAGTTTAATGGCATAAAATTTGTCAAAATCACGTTAATCATCGTCGTTATTTACAATACGGGTGTAAAGAAAATGTTAATACGATAGAACATATAATTAAAAATTGCACTCTTAACCCTTTCTCGTATGAATTATTGTGCATTTGCTACAATGCCGAGCAAGATTGAAACTACACATCGTTTTGGTTTAACGTTAGCCAAGGCGCTGCGAAGGAGCTATTGCTCGGTTCCTTCTAGAATTCACAAACCGAGCAAGCAACACACATGCAAACGCACGACCATCTCAGTATACATATCGCGTTCCAACCTACACTGTCATACACGTGTGGCTCTATGCGGGAAAGTTAATTTTCTAGATTGAAATCGAATATATATACCACAGTTAACTACCATTAGCTTCCATTTAAGGTTTGAGAAGTTAAATCACATGTGATGGTTTGGCATAATTGCATCTCACCAAATTTCTCAATCTATATATATATATAACGCTACGTGCATTCTTGATTTCGTCTGTGGTATATACTAACTGTGATATACTTTTAGTGAATAATGCTGTAGTACCGATCTAAGTAAACGTGAAAGGTATAAACTAGTGTAAATGAGCATGCTACATTAACTTTCATATTCAGTAGCCTAAACCTTCGAAGTTATCTTGGCTTACATATACGTTCTACGGCCAAGGTAACCCTGAAGGGTGTAAAACAAAATGCTGGTCATTCCGTTCTCGATATATAAAGCATAAGCTAAAGTTCTTATATGACATCACCTAAGCTGAAGTCGAGGGCTGCCTCCCCGAACCCCCGTCCTAAACTGCTCCTTTTCTAACGTTATAACGTGTTTTCCTAAAGTTTATTTGAGTTCGCACTACGGTGCTAGTGCATTGCAGAATTCTAGACATTCCGTTCCCCGACGTATTTTACGTCTTCTTTTTGGTTCTTCTTTTTCATCTATCAAAAATTCAATTTCTAATTTTAAATACATTAACTAATTTAATATAAAAAATTAAGCCGTTACCCTAGAGTTTTCATATATTTCGATCATAGCCACTGTTACAATGTACATTATCTAAATTTCATGGGTCCAATTTTGTTGGTTTATTTTCGGGGCTTTTACGGTACCGTGATGCTCCTCCCGGAAAGCCCTCGGGGTTCTGTACCAGGCCTGATGTTTGAATCATATAAACCATGTTTCATTTCTTCGGTATTCATTTCACTGAAATTTATTCTTTGTATTTCCAGACATTACTGATCATTTTTACTGAAAAATTAAACTTTGAAACAATAATGAATCACAATAATATAAATCATGCGACCGTGCCTCACGGGACCCCGCCATGTGGGATGGGCAGGTCCTGCATTGTGGTCTGTGTTTAAGGGCTAATAGTTTATGTAAATCTTCGGTTTAAAGCTACTGCCTTTTACCTAAGCTCTCAAATAAAATTGAAAATGTATGCAAAACGTTTGTTTTGACGATATTTGTTTCCGCGTATAACTATAGATATTATGCTATAAAATAACAGATACTGCATCCTTGAGACTTGGCCAACGTGGTATACTTATTAGAATGCCATCAATGAGGTATAGATATTCTGTAAGTTAATGAAAACTTAAAATTAGAATTTATGAGCACATGTTGGCTATTAAAAATAATTCCGCAACATGAAAAGTAAACTTATAGCCGAACATTTTAATAATAAAACTTGATATTCTTTAAAGGTTAAAATTATTGAAGTAATTGAAACCACCAATATTGTGGAGGATAGAAAACACAGGCTGGACAAGGAAGATTTCTGGATTAAATGTCTTAAGACTAAATTCCCTTATGGTCTTAACGATAGAATGGCTAAAGAGAATTTTGGGGCAGCCGTGTGTTCTAACTTTACTGGTAACGTTTCCCTTAGAAAAAGGGGTCGTGGCAGAGGACATACGGGTAGATTATGCTTTATATATCGAGAACGGAATGACCAGCATTTTGTTTTACACCCTTCAGGGTTACCTTGGCCGTAGAACGTATATGTAAGCCAAGATAACTTCGAAGGTTTAGGCTACTGAATATGAAAGTTAATGTAGCATGCTCATTTACACTAGTTTATACCTTTCACGTTTACTTAGATCGGTACTACAGCATTATTCACTAAAAGTATATCACAGTTAGTATATACCACAGACGAAATCAAGAATGCACGTAGCGTTATATATATATATATAGATTGAGAAATTTGGTGAGATGCAATTATGCCAAACCATCACATGTGATTTAACTTCTCAAACCTTAAATGGAAGCTAATGGTAGTTAACTGTGGTATATATATTCGATTTCAATCTAGAAAATTAACTTTTCCACATATAGCTACACCTGTATGACAGTGTAAGGTTGGAACGCGATATGTATACTGAGATAGTCGTGCAGCTTTTGCATGTGTGTTGCTTGCTCGGTTTGTGAATTCTTCAGAAGGAACCGAGCAATCGCTCCTTCGCCAGCGCCTTTGGCATCACGTTAAACCACAAACAATGTGTAGTTTCAATCTTGCTCGGCATTGTAGCAACTGCACAATAATTCATACGAGAAAGGGCTAAGAGTGCAATTTTTAATTATATGTTCTATCGTATTAACATTTTCTTTACACCCGTATTGTAAATAACGACGATGATTAACGTGATTTTGACAAATTTTATGCCATTAAACTAAACCTTGTGTTATGGACAAAAAGTCGACACACTTCATGTACTAACACACTAAATACGGATTTATATAAATCTTCAATAAAGTACCCCTACCACCATTTTGCTTTAGCTAAACAAAGTTCACTGTCATATTTCGCATCGGACAGTCATTTGCATTTGTGTAAATGGCGTGTCGGTTGGACGAAGCTTCAAACACTACGAATCAGGGACTAACCGGAACATTACATTTAAAATGCAATCGAAACCTGGTCTTATAACTCTATACACATAGTAAAACAAATAACGGAACAAATATAAATACTCTGGGCTAAGAATACTCCCTTTTATGTTGACCTTAATGTATTGTATGTATTGTAAGCTTCATTACAATTTGGGGAGCAAGCTTTAGAAGATCAACAGTGTAGCACCCATAATGTGACAATTGGATTATATATCTTCCATTCATTTCCTAGTACCGAATAATAACTACCGCATTTGTGCCACAGTTCAGTTACTGAATGAAGAAAATGTGGTGAGCAGTGAAGGCAGAACAGCGGGCACAGGCGGGTGGCCATTTGCTGACAAAAAACTCCATCTGAAAAATTTGCGCAAGTAAAACTGGAACGCCCGGCTTGCAAGAAGGTATGAACCGCCGCAGGTCTTGGTTATAAAATTGAAATACTAATCTGGCACATTACAGGTAACCGTTGACCAGGGAGTAACCGGAATTCCGGTTCCGGCGAAAATCGTGTTCCGGTTGCGGTTCCGGCAAAGGGCAAAAACCATACCGGAACCGGAATTCCGGTTTAAAAATTTGTTTTAAAATTTTCCACGTTTTTTGCTTCATCCTGTAATCCAAACATATGTAATATATATTATACAATGATCAAGCTCCAATACAACCAAGCAAAAGAAAAGATTAACTAACCAATTTGCCGTGTGAAACGTAAGTAGGGCACATAATTTGAGCAGGAATTTTTCATAATAACCTGCAGGAGTTTGTTTAATCAAAGCCAGGTCGATACTTGTAGCAGCTATTTCACACATTCAGAAGTCTGCGGGGTACGTTCGAATTATACCGGTCCAACTCGGTAACAGAGTATGGCTTACGTAGAAGTACTTAGCCTATGCTTGGCTAACATAAATTGCGTCAAGCACCAGCCGGTGCGCTTTAAACTTTGTAAATCAGGTGAAATTGAAGTAAAGTAACGTTATCTGCAACGCAAGCAGAAACTGCTTCCTTGGCAATGAACTGTATTTATTGAAACTGTGCGAGCAACATCACAGTGTGTTTCATTTATAGCATTCTGATTAGAAAGTTATCATCATTATGATCTAACTGACGGACATTGTTTGTCCAACGCTAGCCTAAACAGTGTCTCTGACCACTGATCAGAAAATTACCTTCTATCTATTATTTTCTCTTAGAATCATATAAACCAATAATTCTAAGTTTCTTACAGAACATGCAACAAACGTATGTGTAGTAAAGGGAGGCGACTGGAGACAGAGCGAAAGTGTGTATTCTACGCTCCAAGCTTTGTAAGCACATTCGATTTGACGCAGTATGCGCAATGGTGTATAGTGGAAGACATCTTTTGCTCTAAATGTCCAAAAACCGACATATATTTTATCGATAAAATAAACATTATTAGCTTCCTCAGTCTCTTTAAAGTTACAGAAAGGCAATAATACCATCGCAATACATTAAGTTTAATGTAAAAGTTATTTTTAATGCATTTTAAATCCACTATACCTTCATTTCTTCCATCATCTGTTTTACTATATATAAATTTCGAAGACCAGGTTCCGGATCCGGTTTAAACGGACGGTTCCGGTTGCTGGTTCCGGTTATTCCCTGCCGTTGACCTCTCCACTAAGTTGTTGACGAAGGGAAATATGTTGACTCAACAGCAAAGACAATCTGGGATAGGGTTGACGACTTTCTGCCCATATATCGGGCAAAACGATCCCAAATATTTGCAAACTTCAATGACGGACCTCGTAATCACCGCACAGGACGAACCGCTAGATATTTAGTCTATGTCCCAAATCAATACCGGCACGCCAGCAAGTCAGTTAAAACGGAAATCTAATAAACAATACTGTGAAATTAACGCATCTTTGCTACGACGTAACGTAGCTTTGACCAAATTAGATGCTTCTGATAAACACTCACGAATGGTCATGTAAATGTCCACAATATATGACAGATGCTAGCAAAGACGACACAGGACACCACCGTAACACATATGAAACGATACTAATAACTTTAATAAAAATAAGTTACACATGTATGTAAGTGATGTTACATGATTATGATTGATGGAAAACCAGCGAGCTCAACAGGCAGAATTTCCGGAAAACAGCGCTCTACCATACAAAAAAATTTTCTTTCAAAACTACGCCCAAAAATGAACTTTTGAAAATATAGTTCATTTTTATGTTCGATAGAGTTAAAATATTTATGCGGGATAATTTGTCTACTCAAAACATAGGCACTGAATTTTTTAAGCGTATAATGGGTATATATCATTGCCTCTTAGTTTCTGCAGTAGACGTAAAAGATTTTAGCAAAGTAAAAGAGTTAAATTTCGTCATTTTTAATTTATCTGTCCGAAATTTAAGATAAAGTCTATTTGAACACAAATAGTTATTATGTTTCCATGAGAGCGGACACTGTCGATCAACTTCGTTCCGCTGAGCCAATTACTAGTTTTATAAAATGTCGATCTTTTTGTAGAGACTGCAAACACTGATCTCGGTGTACACTGCACTGCACAATTATTACTAGAACAGTATCAACCAATCTGCGACATTTTAATAATCCCATTCTAAAATTTTAATTTTGTTCAAACAATTTGTAAAAGTATTACCAAGAGTTTATTATGGCTGGTTGAGAACAGTATGACATTTGTCACAATCGCCATGTAAACGCGTCGGGCAAGTCGCGATCCATTTCGACTTTACTAAAACGGTTTTTTGGTAGCGGGTTACCACAATATTTTTGGGAGGAATCATGCTCTCACGGCAAAAATTTATCCGACCTTCTGCTCAGTTTTTTGGAGAGGGGGGTTGGTATAACCAAAAAAACTAGGGCTATTTAAAAACTTATCTTTCACACTACCAATCTCAAAAGTGGGGGCGGTGTCGGAACAAATTTTTGTCCATGACCCCCAAAGGTGGAGAATTACCCCCAGAACTGGAGGGTTTAAAGTGGAAATTAAACGCATTATGCTTGAAGCGCTTACAAGGCTATTTCTGACAGCGTCATATTTATCGCAAAATACTCTTAGTATTACCACTTTTGGTATTACCAAGAGTGCAGTAGAGACGAGTATGACACTTCTCTGCACTATAATGTTAACCCGTGTTTGATGACGCCGTTTTCGGCCTGACCCCAGCCTCCCCCCGGTTTTTTTGGGGCGGAGAGGGGGTCGTCATGCGCAGACCCGCAGTTTTTTGCGGTGTAGTTCGAATCCAGCTCCCGGTTGGGGGAAATCGGACCCCCCCCCCAAGTTTTGTGGAGAGGGGGGTTGGTTTATAAGCAGGTACCGGTTTAACCGACACAAAAAAACTGGGGATCCAAGCTACCCCCCAAAACAAATAAAACTGGGGGGAGGGAGTTCAGGCCGAAAACGTCCGTGTCATCAAACACGGGCTAACATTAGAGTGCGGCGAAGTGTCATACTCTCCTCTAATGCCCTCTTGGTATTACTGATACAAAAAACTGTGGACATGATAATTACAGTCGCACTATAGTTATAGCTTATGTAAAGCAAATTTACGGAAACGTAGAGAAGTGAAGAAATTGCGAAGCAGAATAACTTCATAACGAATACAGTAAGTGTATGGACAGAAATAAAAAGTAAATGTCTCGAGATCAATTCCCTAAAAATTAGCAGCTGATCGGTAATTTTTCGAACACTATTTGCTTTTGTTTCTGTTCGCAATGACTGTAGGAGCTGGGTTCGAAGAAAACAACCATAACATCGTGAACGATGCAGCATTCCAAGTATACAGTTCAATATATCAAAAAATTTCATTAAATAGGAGTTGATACTTTAAAAATAGAAGTACTTTTTGCTGCGTTAGTCAGGCATAGTTAAATGATTACCCAATCATTTCTGCACTCTAAGGCACATCTAATATAACATAACCGGTTAACACTATTATATGGTTTAAAGTAGCGATCATGACTACTGTACCAATAATGCGTTAAAACCATAGCTTTGATCGAAGAGCACCAGTTACCATAAACATTTTAACCGGACTTCCGCTACAGAAGGAAGCGGGCATGTCCCCCATATCCGCCTGAACTCTTATTTGTCATTTCCCACCCCACCCCCCTCAAAAGCATGACCCTTAAATTTTTGATATTGACCCCGAGAAACTATTATCTCCGACCAACGTAAAGTGCAATTTAACAAATTTCGGCATTTTGTTGCTCATCTCAGTCATAGAATGTAGTACTGACGCAGACATATATATCCAACGATATGCAAATATACAGTATAATATACTACATCCCTATTGACTTCTCCCGCCGCCCCCCCCCCCCCCCCGAACTCGAGTCAGATTTTACCTGGAGAGTCAATCCCCTATTGCCAGAGGCCCGCCGCAAACCAAGGTTAGATTATTGCAACACCAACATAAGCACTGAACATTTCATAACACTAGTAACTCTATCGAGATTGCAGAACGTAGTGAAGCATAGGTACACCTACGCCTTTTGCATGCACAGCCAATCAGCTCTCGATAGCATACGACGATATGCTATATGTGGATATCACACAATACCGCACCAGTTGGAACAAATCTAACACCGGTATTGAGTTTCCCATGCCCGAAAACCCTCAAGGAAAACTTTTCAAATTTTGGGTCGAGGAACCATGAGGGTGCCATACCTCAAACCCCATAACTCCAAAACCGGAGTCTTAATCCAAAAAAGGGACATCGGCATTTATCATTTTACTACGAAACAAAACCAACCAGAGAAAGAAATTCGAATGTTAAGATAAAAATAATCTTGCTTCCGTGAAGGGTACTAAAATGGTATAAAAACCCTCATTTTGACATGTGATCCCGAACCATGGGGCGTCATACCCCCGTACCCATGGAACGATGGGTGGCAGAGCAAAACCGGCACCGGCAATGAGTGTACCATGCAAGAAAACCTCCAAGTGAAACCTTTCAGCCGCCCTGGACGTCACAACAAATTTTCTAATTTTGGGTCGAGGGTGCCATACCTCAAACCCCATCACTCCAAAACCGGAGCCTTAATCGAAAAACAAAAAAAGAGGCATCGGTATTTAGCATTTTACTATGAAATAAAGCCAGCCAGGGAAAGAAATTAGAATGTTAAAATAAAAATAACCTTGTTTCCGTGAAGGGTACTAAAATGGTATAAAAACCCTCATTTTGACCTCTGACCTCGAACCATGGGGTGTCATACCCCCGTACCCATGGAACCATGGATCGCAGAGCAAAACCGGCACCGGCAATGCGTTTCCCATGCCCGAAAACCCACAGGTAAAGCTTATCAGCAGCCCAAGACGTCAGAACATATTTTCAAATTTTGGGTCAAGGAACCATTGGGGTGCCATACCCCCGTACCTCAAACACCATAAATCCAAAACCGGAGCCTTAATCGAAAAACAAAAAAAGGAGCGCCGGCATTTATCATTTTACTAAAAAACAAAACCATCCAGAGAAAAAAATTCGATAGTTAAGATAAAAATAACATTGCTTCCGTGAAGGGTACTAAAATGGGGTAAAGGGGCCAAAAAACCCACATTTGGACCCCTGAACCCGGAACCAGACCCCAAATCATAAACGCTCGGGGATGTACACGGTAAATCGACTATGCCAGCTCAAATGAGCCCAAGATGATACAAATCGGTTAAGGCGTTCTAGAGTTGTGGCCGGTCACACACAGACGGAATTTAAAAGATTTCACCCCTGCAACACACAATCTCCACTACGTTTCACTACGTTCTGATAACAACAACAACCAATAACACACAGTAATTTTTGCTATAAGACAAGTTGATACAGCGTGAAAGACATGGCAGTATATTGTCACATCTCATAATATTGGGCGAACGCCATGTAGTCCGAACAATTTATCCGTTATAAGCGGGTAGTGGTTAATGTTCTGTGGGCAGCCTGGTGGAGTTAGGTCCATTAGGCCACTGCCGTGATGTAACCGATGAGACAAGCGATGCGATATATAATAGCGACTTGATGACTCTAACTGCGTCAGTACCGCTATAATCTGTCTGAAACACAAAAGAAGACAATGATTAAGTATATACTTGAAAATAACTACAATATTGTTAGGTTTGCCTGGGCCAATACACAACCGTTATGGCAGTAAATAAATTTTAGTCAAGCTTATTACACTATTGGTGTTAGAACAATCGTAAAAATATGGGATTTTCCGTGGCAATATAAGCAATATCGTGTCATTTTTCAAATAGTATAAACGTCAATACTTGTTTTTGTGCCTAGTCAAAACAAGCAAGGTAAAATAGCGTTGTTATACCATGATTCTAATGAACTGAGCACAAATACTATCCTCAACGGATAGTTGTACCAATAACCATGTAAAGTTCGACGAAAGTAGTTATTCTGCAAAATCACGCAGCGGTTAAACTATTAAATTAAAAATAATAGCCACGGCAATAGACCTAAGAAGCGATAGTAGTGTACCTGCTCATAGGTGGAATAGAATCAAATGTGTGGAGAGTGCCTCTAGTTGATACAACGTTTTCAGAGTCCCGGCAGTCAATTTCTACGAGCGCACAGGCATCTTCGCTCCAATTTTCCACCAAAACCATTAATCCGCCACCGCTGATGTAAAAGAGACCAAGATTTTCACGAGCCTGCAAACATATAAGATTTATCAAATAGAGAATCTGAATAACAATAGATCACTGCTTAACCACTAATCTCCAATTGATTAAAGTGCCAACGATAAAAAATACGTGTTGTAGTTCCACACAACGTATCCTGTTCGCATAAATATAGAATATACCGATACATGCAGCAATGATTTTGAGAAGCACTTAACCGAAAAAATATAAAATCTAAAACACCACAAAAACACCATTTTAAGCCACTAAAATTTGATTTAATCTAATTCAGAAATGATAAAAGAAATATTTCGCGCATCCGAGTTATGTTCATTTCAAACATAAGGCCATAATATTCATCAAAATCGAACATCATCTACTGTTTCATGGATTTTTTATCAAACAATTCCTACTTTTGTAGTCCCTTTTTTTAGTTGCGTAAGTAAGGTCGATTAAAACACGTTAACTCTAACATATAACACCGTTTCTATCCATCTATGCGTTCAAAGCCTTTTGAAAATGCGCCTATAAAATCGTGTAACCATGCTACACGTTTAATAAAAACACGGATTTTGTGCTATTTTATAGAGCAAAAATGCCGATTTTAATTTGCCCAGAAAAATTAAAAATAACATACCAATCTGATCAAGCATAATTACAACTAGAAAAATTCTGCAGTGTAGATGCAAACAAACTTTCTTCAAGCAAACTCTTTCTCCCTTGCTCGGCTAAACATTATCGGCTTTTCTGCTGTCGCACTAACAAATATACCAAATAAATATTCCCTGTGGAGCTTAAAATTGCTAAAAAATTTTCCTTATTAGAAACGTAATTCACAGTTTTCAGAGAGTTATGGTAGTTTTGAACCAGATAAACTTAGGGAATCACCCGCATGTAATTTCAGCTGCCCCAGTTCCCACTGTAGAAAACCTCTGGTTTCGAATTCAAGATATTTTTGGTAGTTTAGAAAAACCATTTGATAGCATTGTAATCTGGAATCGGCAACAAACGTAAGAAGTCTTCAAACCCACATACTGGTTCTTCAAATAAGGGATTTATAGGCGTCTGGAATTTTGTGGCACTCCTTTGTAAAACCATGCGGTAACCGTTCGTGAGTCCAGACAAAATACTTGACTCACGTAGTTCAACACACACTGGCAATCGTTTCTTCCTCCAAGTGAAAACACCTACCTTCCATAAAAATATTAAAAGTATTTAAAAATTTATTTCGAAGCAACACATCTATTAAATTACGTAAACATTAGTTAAAAATTGCATTTTTGAAATTCCTCCGAAAAAAACGCCCACTCATTTGCCCACCTTCGATTTTGAAAATAACCTTTATTAAAAATATCATATTACAGGAGAAATCTAAATTATATAAAACGCTGATATATTCTTTCTGGCTTAGCGGATAAGAAAGTGGAAGGGAAATGTTACCAGCGCCTTTGGCCATAATCTGGCTAACATACAAACTTACCTGTTGCTGGTCACCTTGTGTTAAAATATATTTAATCAACATATCAGCAAGTGTATCGGAGGAAGCTATAAATCGTTTGAGCGTTACAGGTTTCGCTGAGTGCACAGCAAGCACTGAGCTCGGAATGTCGTTGTCAGATAAATCTGAAATGTAAAACATAGCACGACATGAAGAGCTACATTCAATGAACGACAAAGTAGATGAAAATTGACCACTCTGTGCAACAGTCAGGTCAAACATATCACGTGATCAGCTAGATCCTTCACACACAGGCGTAAAAACGCATTTATTTTAACGTTCGCTTTGCAAATGTTGCATTACAATATTGCCATATTACTGGCCATACTGCGACATTTCAAACTTTACGCACTCGGTGTGAAAACAAGAGATTTTAGTCATTTAGATTTTCCGCTTAATGTCCTTCACCACTCGGTATCAATCCAAGTACACTTGTGATGTGCAGTGGTATGTGTAGATAGTGTTTACCTTTAACAGTATTCGAAAATGATATAAAGCTGACGCTTGTATGCAACGACCTATTAAAACGCAATGAAAAGCTAGCAATGACACCCGCTAATGAATATACTTTTCTAACAAACTGATATTATCCAATTTAAACTTTATGTAAGTATATTACGCAACTTCAAAAACATAGAAGTAAAGACACCCATGTTTTAAGTAATAAAAATTTACTTTGTTTTACAGAAGTAGTTTTCACTCAAAGTTTAACCTAATAGCCAAGCAAAAAAATTATTTTCGTTCTAGACGCCAAATATAATGAACCACAACACAGCAAAAATCCTCAATACTTTGTTGTTTTCAGCTGTGCATCAATAATATCTGGAATATCCAAACTACCAAAATCATGCCTGAGAGCATGAGCTGGGGGTCCTCAAGTTCGGAACTGGGGAGCAGAAAATACCTGAGCGCGATGCCCACCAGTACATCTCAGGTGTTTCGCCAGTTGAACTGGGGAACATAGAGTACTATAACCGTCAAAAATGTCTAACTTGGCAACCGATTGAAACATGTGGTTACTAAAATAATTATGATTTAGTGTAGTGTGTTTGAGTCCCGTAGGAGAAAATTTGGGAATTTTTTACCCAAAATTGGAAAAATTCGCATATTTTTAGCCCATCAGAAAAGTACATGGGTGGCGTCATCTGGGGGAACCTGAGGGAGGTCGAAATACCTGGGGTTCCCGCCCAGCTATCTGGAGAAGCCAGAACACTGGAACCTATATCAGTTAGTAATAGTCTGAATTAACTGTTACAGTACCCGCCAAAAATGACTGTCGCTCGCTCGCGACTCGCTCGAAATAAATTTGTTCTAAAAATAGAATTTTCTATTAATTTAAATAGTTGCGAAATCTCGAGCGAGCCACTCGCTCGCGACTCGCTCGAGACTCGCTCGCGACTCGCTCGCTCGAAATGCGACGGTCATTTTTGGCGAGTACTGTACGTTTCGAACGATCGAACAAAATTTACCTATTTTAAACAAATCGCACTAAAAATTTCGTACCATTTTGAAGAAAATTCGAAAAACTTTTGAACGTTCGAACGAACATCGACAGAACATCATTTATTTCGGAACAACGTTCTTGAAGTAGTTGTAGTGGGTTTGAAGCTTTAAAATATGACATCTTGATCAATACCACAAAAACATATTTAAGTTACAAAGTTTGCAATAACCTAATCCCCAATGATTAAATGCAGTGGTTGCTACTAAATAGACACCGGGATGAAGAACACTATTGCATCCGACAAACGGCTTTAGTACTCGAAGGGAGGCTGTTGCAAAATGGCCAGGCTGCACAGTCGCAGTCGTTGGTCCTTCTTCCTTTCGACAAACAATTATGCATAGATCAAGAATGCCGTGGACGGTTCCTTGCTCGCTTCTGCAAATGATGAATTAAATAACCATCAGCTATATAGGATTCTAATTCTAATACATAAGAGTGTCCCATAAGTAACGCCCCAAGTTGTAACTGTTGCGAATACTGACATAATAACTTACAATAATTATCATACTTGAAAAAACAGTCCCGACGGATAGACACGGGTAAATTTATCAATGTACATGCAAATGAATGCTCGCTCGTTGAGCAATTATGAATCGCGAGGTGAACAATTTTCTATAGGTATTAAAGCTTGGGGCAAAAATGATGGTTTTTCATCAAAGCACGTAAACTGAATTAATAAAAACACTAAATAAAGATTTTGAGTATAGAAATTTTGAAAAATACATACACATTTTGGGGTCTCACAACGGGACAAAAATAAACTTTTAAAGCTTTCTTCCGAATCACAAATGGTACCGAAGAATTAGATATTTATGCCAAAAACATGTTCTATTTTTTTATTTCCAAATAAATAAATGAATTTTTCACAATAGTGAGGAAAACGTGTTTTTGTCGTTGAGTTTATGTCAAACGACAAATGTTTGTAAATCCATTCATAACAAAGGAATTTTGGGGCGTTAAATAAATTCCTATAATTACATTACGCTACTTGGTTCTCTCTGTCTGAGGGAATGCAGTATTATTTCAGGTACAATTTGGCTATATAACTGGCATAACAATTTTTTTGGGTCCACGACCGAATCCATAACTGAAAATTTTCTAATCAGATCTAGTTATTTTTCAATCAGACCCACGCTGAACCCAGTATGATTTTTTTTGCAAAAATTGTTTTAAACCACCATAGTGACAAAGTTATCTGTGGAAGTAATTTTAAAATCTTATAATTTCCATTTTCCTCCATAATTTCTCTAATTTACTATCACAATTATTTTGTTCATTACTGCTAAAATTTTCCGCGTGCTAGGGCCTCAATGCTGATGCACATAATATACGTATACACATATCTGCAAACATGTAATTATTATCGTAATTCCTTTTTCATGTGTACACATAATATAATTCTCCCTGCGCCAGACACAAATGTATAATTAGACCCAGTGTCCTTTTGAAAAATCCTACCTGTACGCAATACATAACAAATTTGGAAATTAAAAAAAATATTGAAATTTTAAACAAATTTGAAAAAAAAAACATTTTGGAAATCGCGTTCATCGACCGCATGACCCTTGAAACCCATGAAATAGTATTATAATATAGTCAAGTTGGAGTCTAGGTAGCAAAATCATGGTATTTAGCGCGCTTCATAACCTAAGAGTCACTCATTGTAAGGTAACAACTCGCAATAACATGCCGAAATTTGAAAAACGCTATTTCTGGCAAAGGGTCAACGAACCATATTCTGGGCCACAGGGCCCCAGGAAGGGCTCCCAGAAAAACTTTGGTCAGCGAAATTGTAGATCTCCATCAGTTGTTTCTTCATGGTAGTCTCCAAGTTTCGATGCGAAGTCTGTGCCGCAAGATATGGGCTGCGAATCACAAGTGCCAGATTTGGTAAAGAGCCCTGAAAAACCAGTTTTTGCCATTTTGACCAGGTAGATAGGGTCGGAGCTGCTCGCGTTCAACTAAAGAGCACATCGTCATCACTGTTGTTATTGAACAAAAGAAATTTATCAACCATCCACCCGAAAATGAGTTATGAATGGACGACAGACAAAAAGAAATTGTCACTAGCGTCCTCAGTGGAAACTCCACTCGCTTCCTAACAAAAATTTCAGAATTTTTGCTTATTTTGACTAAAATCCCTAATTTTTCCCGCGAGCCTAACAATCGGTAAAATGTCCCGTTTTAGGCCTATTGCAATCAGTTGCTAAACTAATACATTTTTGACTGTGACTAGTGAGAAATAATTTTTCATTTACATACAATAAAAGTGAATGCGAATAGCTACTCTCCGCTCACATTTAACCGCCCCCTCCGCTTTTGAAGAACTTGCGACAATCTTGAACCAACACTACTATACTAGCGATATCATGGACATCGCGACGCTTTGTTTGTCAAAACACCTGAGCATAACTTCAAATTGATATGGTATTTCTGATACAGCTGAATATATACCGAAGAATAAACGGAACCGAAATTTACCGGAACCAGCAACCGAGACCATGATTTTAAACCGGATCCGGAACCTGGTCTTCGAAACTTATATATAGTATAACAGATGATGGAAGAAATGAAGGTACAGTGGACTTAACATGTAGTAAAATACCTTTTACATTAAACTTAATGTATTGCCACGACATTATTGCCTCTCTGGAATTTTGAAGAGACTGAGGAAGGTAATAACTTATATTTATCGATCAGTATGTCGATTTTTGGACACCCAGAACAAAGAAGTGCCTTCCACTATACAGCTTTGCTGGCCTGTCCACAGTGGGGGACCCCCCACTTTCCAAATCCCCCATGTTCGTTAGATTTTCCCCCATGTCCGTCCCCCCCACTCGGCCGAAACCCCCATGTTCAACTAATTCAAAAATTTTTTATGTCTGAAAATTTATGTTCTTTGTTTGCAAATTGTTTTTTAAACATTAATTACCACTATTTATAATGCTAAAATATTGTTTTTTAGTTTGAAAGTACGTTCACAGTAGTAAAAATGCATGATAATATGGAAATATTTTGTATTTTTAAGCAAAGTTTATCCCCCCTTTCTGAAATTTCCCCCGAGAATAAACATGGGGGCCCCCCGAAGTTCCCCCCCACTTTTCGGAGGGCTATGGACAGGCCAGCTTTGTGTAAATTGCGTAAAGCTGAATGTGCTTCTAACGCATGGAGCGTAGATTAGACACTTTCGCTCTGTCTCCAACCGCCCGCTGTTACTGGGCATACGTTTGTTACATGTTACTCCTTAGGAAGCTTGAAATGATCGGTTTGTACAGTTCTAACAGAAAAAAAGAAGGTATACAAAAATTTTTTGGTCAGTTGTCAGATACAATGTTTAGCCTAGCGTTGGTTAACCAGTGCCCCTAAGCTAGAAGATGATGATGAGTTTCTGATCAAAATGCTATAAATGAGACAAACTGTGATACTACTCGTACAGTTTCAATAAATACAGTTCATTACTAAGAAATCAATTTCTGGCTGCGTTGGCCTTTATGTTACTTTACTCCAATGTAGACTGATTTACAAAGTTTACAAGCGCACCAGCTGGTGCTTCACGCAATTTATGTTAGCCAAGCTTACATCTAAGTAAGTCTAGATAATCCATACGGACTGAGTTGGACCGGTTTAATTCTAACATACACCGTATACTTCTGACTGGGTAAAATAGCTGCTATAAGCATCGACTTGGCTTTGTTTTGTTAACAAACTCCTGCATGGTCAAGATTAAAAATTATTACTGAAATTGTGTCCTTCTCACGGTTCACATGGCTATTTGCTGAGTTAATTTTTTCTTTAGTTGTTTTGGAATTTGATCATTGCGCATATATTACATGTTTGGACCACAGATGAGGCAAAAATGCGGAAAATTTTAAACCGGAATTCCGGTTCCGGTGTGGTTTTTGCCTATAGCCGGAACCGGAGCACGATTTTCGCCGGAACCGGAATTCCGGTTACTCCTTGATATATACATAAATTGTTGTGTGTAACAACATGCTTGTGATTCAGAATACCGAATTAGACATACATATATAAGCAAAACCCAAACACTATATACATGAAAAAATATAAACTTTGAAATGTGGCACAGCAGTTCGACGTGTATTGTGACCAATCAATAAAAAATATTCAATTCATATAGTAACCCGCCTGAATCACTTGACAAAGCAACTTTCAGAGTTTATACTTATTACTGTTTATAGCCCTCAAAAATATGGCACCAGAAAAAGAACTAATGCAAGATTGACGTTACCGGGGTTCCGCTATTAGGGATGGCCGGGGGGGCTGACCTATACTGGCTTCAAGTTCCCCTATTCTGTCTCGCCCCCACCCCGAGACGCTGACCCCTATTTGCGATCGGCCGCGACCCCGGGATTTTTTGCTGGAAACTAATTTTTCGGCAACTTGTTTCCAAAAATTCCCAAAATTTCGCCTTGTGGGGCTCAAGTTGAGTACGTAAACTATAAACGACAATGGTAATATTGACTGTTAATACGACAGAATGGCCCAGAACTTTGTGGAGGCCGCTCCTGTAACATATAATTTAAATATAAGTTAAGAAGATAAGATTAAATATTTTTCAAGAAAAATGGTGAAAAAAATTTTCTGACCCCTATTTTGGGTCGCCCCCCACCGGGTCTCGGAGGGAAGGCTGACCCCGAGATTTTCCGAAGCCCACTGGAACCACTGAACATCAACATTTTTCACTTCTTATTACGACGTCCGTTTACACGTAGTACTAGAAAAGCATAAAAATGTCCAATACTCTACATTCATGCCTGCCTGAAAAAGTATTTCAAATATTATGGGTTTTCCATTGCTGCCTAAATCCAGCGGTCAACACGATGATTCCGTGAAACAACTGAGTTGCAGCATTAGCAGCAAAATGAAATCAAGCTACCGCTATATGGCATCAATGACTTATAATTTATATCTACCAGATACAGTGTAATAGCAAGGAATTTTATAAAGCGATTATGTAATTCATAAATAATCACAGGTTCATATGACACGTACAGGTAACTCATCGTGTTTAATGTCTGATAAAACAACATAAATTTCTACCATACTACGTAATACGCAAGTAAAATGTTGTATGTTCAGCTACTGAAACACTATGGTATTCAGAGTCCGGAAATAATTACATAAAATGTCTGGTATATGAATGTAACCAGAAGTAGCTACAAATGTGAAACAGTTACCTTGAATGGTGTTGATACAGTGTAAAATCTACTTCAGTTGTCTCAGCGATAGTAAGCTCATACATGTGAAAATGTTTTGGTGTCACGTGAGCATTCAATGGTGAGCACAGCCGTGTCTCGTGCCAACCTGGGTGAACCTTGCACAAATCCACATTATCGAAATACCTATAAATAGAAAGGGCACATATTCAGAATACACTTAGATGTATATATAATCAACTATATATTTAAATATTAAGGAAACTATTACTTCACTCATTCTATCCAGTGCAGACGTATTTCGCGACATCTTTACTGTGCCATGGTTTACTGACCAAGGTATACCTTTATGGTTACGTAATTGTTTCCACTGTATAATTAATGTATCCACAAGGTGGGCGCTACTACACTCTGCTGTTTTTATTGCAAAAACTCCAAAAGCTGTGCCATTTTTTAGAAATTTACATGAACACTTGAAATATCGCCCAGCCGAACATTAAAAGAAAATTAGCGGCGCAAAAGGAAATGCGTCAACACACAGAGCTGCCAGCACATGCCCGGGAATAATTTTGTAGTTTAGACTGGCCACTATATAGATGAGAAACCAAAAATTTTGCACCGCACGTTATTTCCGTACTTCACAGTAAGCAAACGGAAACAACGTGACATAGCCATATTGTGTAAAGTAGAAAAAAAGGGCCTTTGCAACAATATATTATTCAAATCAGAGACAAAAAAGGTAAGAAAAACTGTGTCTAAATATTAACCGAGTAAAATCATAGTAGCTCATCCAAAATATGCCTTCGGAATCACCATGGGGCAGGAGTTCTTGTCGGAGATGCGGCGTCCACAATAGGCTTTTGTCTGACCAATCGCCATTCCAGCTGAATCGACCCCATGGATTGCGCAGCTGAATCAATCTGAAATATCGATCAAGAATCAGTAACCGTGGGCGAAAACTATAACTTGGCATAAGAATAAAATTTTAATATTTCGATGTCAAACAGTAACACCAATAATATTTAAACCAAGGCCACACTAGAAGTAAAGCATCACCAACCATTCGGTTCCCTACAACACAAATTAATAATTATGGCATTCTAACAAAACTGATGAACCAATTTGGACCATCTGTGAAATTTTGTTAGATTTTTAAGCGAACATGTCAAATAAAAATATTTACAAAGTGTAATAACAATATGGGGTAAGTTTGCTACTAAGATCAAATTCTGAAACTGATTTGATTACGTTACGCATTACTATTACTATATACAATAATAATAATATAGGCAGAATAACGTAGACAATAAATTATTATTAGCGTTTAGACGAGACCATAGCAAAACAAAGAATAGCGATCGAGCAGCGGTTAGTTCACGCGGATACTCTGACGTTTTGCAAATTACAAGGTGTGCGTAAACATATTCATAAATAAGACACACCGATTTCTGTCAAGCTCCCGAACGTCCAAGACTGAGTAAGCATGGTTGGGCTCCAACCCTCTCTGTTTGAATTCGAATTTTTCTTCATCCGACATTTCACGTGATGTCAGACCACATGAAGCGCCCATCAGAAAACTGAAAATATATTACATTAGTGGCAGGTATACGGGAATAGCGAATGACAAGCTCAAAAACATTTTAAGTTACCAATTATTATAATATAACCTCAACATTCATTAAATTACACAAATTAGAATACGCTGAGTAGTAAAACTTAACTAAAAATGTTCGTCGATAAGTAAAATTTCCAACACTCATTAAATAATTATGTTGCTGTAAGTATGAAGAAATAGGAGCTTGCTATCGGTCTGAACAAGCTTTTTTATTTACAGTTCTACTTAAACAGCTTTTCCCGCAACTGCTGTGAAACAGAAAAGGTGAAAAGTCGCCTTGTAGTTCACAACAGTAGACTTAATACGTAAATTTTGCCGAGGAACACTTTTTATTAGCAAAACTTATTCCGCCGACCACAAAATCACTTGTTACACCAGTCATTAAAATTGAAAACAGCAGAAACAACCAGGAGAGTCTTACAAAATAGTATTGTTAGTGTGCATGAAATGGCCTTTAATGCTTTTTTCAGAATTAGTGACCAACATCTCTAGCCATAACGGTCCGATAATTTTCACACAATATGCTTAACTTAAATTTTTTATCCCCACGTTTCTAAGTATTATTAAGAAAGCACAAAAGATATATAATTCTGTCCATCCTCATAGATTTATTTGCCACGCTATATCATAGTGATGTGGCATGGTATCTAACACGTTCCAGTAATATAATTTAGATAATTACTGATCTGAACAAATCGGATGTGCAGAGAATTAATTTCATCATTATTATTTTCAAATTTCCCACCATTATTATTGCAACTTCCCCGGAAACACATTAGAAATCGGCTTAAAATGTCGCGTCAAACAAAATAATTTTCAAAAATTAAAATCGGCACTTTTACAAAGTCCAGGTTATGCACAGGCTATGCGTAAGGCTATGGATGAGCTGCAGCGAGTAGCAGCAAAGGCAGACCGCCTCAACCAACTGGGATTCTCAGACGAGTCACATTTTCATTTTGATGGAGTTGTCCACCGACACAATCATCGTTATTGGGCACCGCGAAATCCTAATTGGATGGTGGAACATGAACTCCATTCTCCCAGGAATACTGTGTGGGCATTTATTTGCGCCCATGGAGTTATTGAACCGTTCTTCTTTGATGAATCGGTGATTAGCGAAAGTTATCTTGAAATATTACAACAAAAGTTTTGGCACGAAGTCAAACGGTTAAAGGTGTCTGACAGCATTATGTTTATGTAAGACAGCACTCCGTCGCACTGGGCACGCAGTGTTTGGAAATGGCACGATGAAAATTTGCCTGGAAAATGAATGGGACAGAGTTGACCAAATCTACCCCAGCGCGAACCCCTGACTTGTCCCCTTGCGATTTTTCTTAATGGTATATGCAACAAAGCCTTCTAACATTACCGAATTAAATTCGAGAATTATAGAAACTTGGAAATGCTCAATAAAGTAATCTTATCGTATCGAGAACGGCAGAGGTTGTGGTTAAACATGCTGGCGGTCACGTTGATATGCAGGATTGAAATGAGCAACAGAGCCGACTGAAACGGTAGGATATTTACTGAATATCGTTTCGTTTGACATTGTTCATATTTTTGTTAGTGGGGCAATCGCAAATGTTCCATGCAATGGGCATATCATTTCTGGGAAAGAATATGCTGCAAACTAGTGTGTCCCGGCTTTAGTGAATCCCACCCGCTACCATATTTTACGATTTTATTGAAATTCATACAAACTAAAACAAATAGTGATCTGAAGGACCTATAAAAATCAGTTAAATCCGTTTGGAATTGATGTTGTTATTGTCAAAACAATTAGGGGCACTTAGGTGGGACACTCTGTATATTAAGAACGATAATTATCTAGCGAAAAGAGGGAAAGTTAACGAAAAAGTTTGTCAAGTCTGTTACAATATGTATTAACATACAGCTCTTGTAATACAAATTAACAATAATTTTAAGCCATATTTTATCACTTTTATTATGTTAGATTTTCTTTTGAACAATGCTTACCCAGCTTCTTTTGCTGTCAACAAACGTGCCCAATTGAGATCTGGGTCAAAACTGCAGGTGTTTGCATTATTGGTATCATTAGCTAGAACACAAGGTTTGCTTTAAAATACGAATAAGATATGCAATCGAACAATCTGACGACCACCAAACTCTTTGCTGCATTGTATTGAACAAAGAACTTTCGCAAAAACAACCCGAATACAAAAAATCGACCGGGAACTGCAAATTAATTGGAGAGTCGCTTTCAACAAGCTAGGCTCTCCAGATTGGAAATTTGGGCAATTAAACCAGAGGTTTCGGTATCCTCTGGTTTAAACCATGTGCCCTCGGCTCGTGCACCTGGGCAAAATTTCGAGCCCCTCCTGGTTCAATGCCCTAAGACAAATTTTTGTGCTCCACCAGCTAAGACGCCTCCAGTAGACACAAAAAGCTGACAAATTCGTTTCTGAGCTGACAAATTCCTTTCAAAATCTGAGATAAATTACGTCAAAATTTCCTAAAAGTCGCTTTTATCCTCTGGTAACGACCCATTTTTTACCCCATTGTGGAAGCGATTTATCAGCTATTTTAAGCATTTCCCAGGAAAACACTTCATTTTTATATTTTTAAACTTCGAAATCAAACGTTACACCGGGAGGGTGCCCCCATTTCACGCACCTCTGGCAAAATCCACCGCCCCTCATTCGGAACCAGGGGGCCCTAGTTCATGACCCCGGCAGAATTTTCTGCCAATAGAGAGACAGAAACGTGGAACTACTTTATTATAAAAACAATCGAAAGGTTAAAAATTAACGCATAAGTTTATATGTAGACGTCGATGCCGTTTTATTTTTCAAATTGAAAATTTATTTACTGAAAATAACTTAGTTTATAGCCCTCAGACCTTCCCCCAAGTGTTATGACGCTCACTGGCTTAAATTAAACACAAATAAAATATTTCTAAGATAATTAAATTTTTTATTCTGAAAAAAATTTATTACCGTTTTTACCGCCAGGTAATAGCAACCATTAATTATTCCTCTGCTGCAGCATAACCTTTGAGTCAGCTAACCTAGCAGCTCGGAAACGAGGTTGAAACAGAGTGAGCGTGATTCCATCAAGTGGTAATTTTGTGTAATCACGTGTAATGGGTTTTGTGTTTGATGTATATACTACACTAAAACCTGTCTAACCCTGAATCCACTGAAAACCCTAAAACCTCGCGAACGCTGAACCCACCCAAAACTGAAATGCCACAAAATATTTGTGTTAGTTTCCAAATAGCCTTACCTCCGTATTCAGCATGTCTAACACTATATATTGACCATTCTTGATGCCCTGTACGCAATATGTAATCAAACTACTGACAGTCTGTATTTTGGCAACCAAGTTCATTGATCCATTGAGAACATCCGAAAAACGTATTAAATATTCGTGAAACTTGCATACGAACGATAAAATTAGTATCAAACACATTTTCTTCACATCAAAATTGTGCAACGTTGCTGAGCACACGATCATCTGAAAAGATATAAAATTAGTATCAAACACATTTTTTCACATTATTCAACAGGGCGAAATTTGCCACTTATCGTGAAATCGAGTCTACAACAACGGTATTCCTATTGTGTGTGGTATGAGTTAAATAATAATGATTTCATATAATTGTCTACACGAAGCAGCCTATTGTCAAACGATTCAAATTGTAGAACCAATACCATGAAAACAACTTGACATTTTCACAATGCACTGATGACAGTATAACTTTTTGCGGTTGGTCCATGAGCCCACCAGCAAAATTGAAACAACGCCATACTTCTTTAGATAAAACGCGCGGAGTTGATCCCAAAAAGTAAGCACCCACCTGTGATTATTTTAGCTAAATACGTGGAAACTGCAATAATCAAAGCAGTAAGTACATAGCTATGCCGTTTAACGTCACATAATCGTTAATCCTCTGTGCGCAAACATCGGGTGGGACAGGGGACGCGTCCCACTCAACAAAATGCCTGGGGAGGACCATATACCTATGTCGTTT
This sequence comes from Trileptium ribeirensis, assembly GCA_030248225.1. Taxonomy (NCBI): domain Eukaryota; kingdom Metazoa; phylum Nematoda; class Enoplea; order Enoplida; family Thoracostomopsidae; genus Trileptium; species Trileptium ribeirensis. The sequence continues at coordinate 26,387 of JASANE010000843.1, forward strand.
AACGTCACAAATCGTTAATCGTCTGTGCGCAAACATCGCGTGGAACAGGGCACGCGTCCCACTCAACAAAATGCCTGGGGAGGACCATATAGCTATGCCGTTTAACGTTACAAATCGTTAATACTCTGTGCGCAAACATCGGGTGGGACATGGGACGCGTCCCACTAAACAAAATGCCTGGGGAGGACCATATAGCTATGCCGTTTAATGTCACAAATCGTTAATCCTCTGTGCGCAAACATCGGGTGGGACAGGGGACGCGTTCCACTCAACAAAATCCCTGGGGAGGACCATACAGCTATGTCGTTTAACGTCACAAATCGTGCAGGTCGGTCTCCTAGAAATCTAGTAAGTTGGCCACGAGTATAAATTCACAGTAGCCAGCATGCTGCACATATCGTACAACGTTGCAATGTGTACTATGTCCAGTCCCCAATATTTTTTCGATCGTACGGGGCCCCCCCCCCCCCCCCGATTTGTATCATGCTTGCGCCCTTGGTTAATAGAGCCGCCCGAAACGAAATGAATGAAAAGTTTGTCCATACCATTGCCACGCTATAATTCCATATTATAGTTCTACATAGGTATCAACTGGGTCCGGCTTTTTTTCCGATTTTTGGACAGAAGCTATAAACAGCCCAGTTTGAGAACTGGTTGCAGTTCGGTCACCTACCTAATCGTGTCACAGACTAAAAATTTTCTTTAATGATAAACGATATTTATTTACAAAAAAGACTGCTCGCATCGTTGGCTCAGTCAATTTTGCGAAACCCAGACCGGAGATGTAAAATCAATTATAATATTGCAATCTGTCCGCTGGTTTCATAAAAATAAGTGCACGTACCTGCAACCGCTTTCCGTCGGGTGTGACTTTCGGAATTTGACGATGTATCCGATTGATCAAATCGGTGTAGCCAGCAGACAACAAACCGTCCTAAAATGAAAAAATTCCTTAGCAACTCAAGCGAACAAGCGAAGACACATTAACGTATGTGACAGAATAGGAATGCCACGAATCTGAAACCAAAAGCCGCGGTGCATTGTTGCAGCTTCGGAGTGTTGTTACAAAATTGACGAACATTGTTCGATCACTAAAAGGCAAATATATGCATTATTTTTATCAGGGTTTCTTTTCCCCATCGCCTGTCTACTGATCAGGCATTAACCGCTAGACTAAGCATTGAACGCCAGAATCCCGCAAAAGAAAATCATAAGAAGCAAACGCTTTTTCTGCAGTGCTTTCATAACAACAAAGCACTATAATTGGCCCGCCTATTATTATTACGGAGGTATCTAGGGTCTCGCCCCAAAACTGCCATACTCCTAGGTATATGCCCCCAGACTGACAGTGCCCTTGCACGACTTTTAAGACAGTGAATTGCATTAGCAAAGCTGAAATACACGACCTAAATTTGCGGAACGATGGCAGAACATAAAATTTTTGGGAATCTGAACCTGAAACTAACATAATGTATAATATACCCTAGAAATATTATTGTTTTTGTGCTTCATTAGTGCAAAAAAACTGGCCCTATATTGCCGTGGCTGCCCCCTCCTCGTACGTGTATCGCCCCCTGTTTCATTTTTATGCCTAAAAACGAGGACAGTATGGACAAGCCAGTAGTATGACGACCACAAAAGGTCTGAAAATGTATAGAGCAGTCAAATAGGAACCAAATGGAAGGTCGAGTTACCGGGACATTTCGGAACATTCAATGCTACGTATAAGACAGTAACCGTAAACGTAAATTAGCCGTAAAATTTTCAATTTTTAACGAAACCGGAACCGAGTTTTATCAATCCGCATATGACAAGATAAAATGAAAGAAGGGGAAGTAAAGGTTAAACGGTTTTGAAATGTGCTAAAGCGCTTCTTACCTAGTCCTTAACATATTGCTGTGGCATTATTTTTTCAAGGCCGTTGAAGGAACAAAGTAATTTAATTTTTTTTTCAACCATTGCCTGATTAATCTATCAGGGTTTTGCGGTACGACGAAAATGTCTTCCACTGCAATGCTTCACTGCATGAGGCACATCACACGCAAATACCGTTCCAGCAATGTCAAACACTTTCCTTGTGAATTAAAAAACCTGCACCAAAACAGATGTTAAGATAATCCTATCTGAGGTGGGTCGAAACCATATCGATTGCTACGTAACCTCGTTACCACGACGCATCTCAACACGGTATTTGGTGTTGTCCAACACAAATCCTGGTTGAAATCTGGTCAGTGTAGCAAACAATTACTTTAAAAAATGAGCTATAATTGTAAAACGTGCAAATTTATCAAACCTAACAATAAACACATAATGTAGTATTCAGATATAACAATAGTGACGTGACGTGACAATAAGTGACGTTTACCAATAATATTTTCAAGCGCAAGCATAAATAGTAAAACAATATATTATTGTTAATCGCTTACCGCTTCGTCCAAAATGAAAAATCGAACCTAAAAATGAAATATAATACTATAAAACAACATTGAGACAAAACAAATAAAAACTAAAAATGGCAGCCGAAAAATTTTTTTTACCGCACCGAATAATTAGCTGGAAATACGACGCTGCCCCCATCGAAAAGATCAATGAGTAAGACCGCCTGCAAACCAGTGCAGCAAACCTGATGGTGTAAAACAAACGTCTGATTCTGATTACGAGAAATTTCCGATAACGCGTAATAAAGTGGATTCAGTTATGTAACAAAGTAACTGATGGTGTAAAACAAACGTCTGATTCTGTACGAGAAAATTCCGATAACGCGTAATAAAGTGAATTCAGTTATGTAACAAAGTAACTGATGGTGTAAAACAAACGTCTGATTCTGTACGAGAAAATTCCGATAACGCGTAATAAAGTGGATTCAGTTATGTAACAAAGTAACAATTCCCGAAATTTTAAAATTCAGAGTCGCTTGTTTTAGAGAATATATTTCACTGCAAAAAAAAACAATTTTAGTCAACCATTACAACTACTTCGTAAAAAATAAACACGATCGTAAACACACAGCAAAAACTACCCTCTCGGTTATGCCCCAAACTCACTTTCCCGTTTCAAGCGAGCGCATTGCGAACACCGATGGAACAGTCAGTCCAATAACGCACGCTTCCAGCTAGCAGCGGAGTTTCTGCTGATTACCTTAAGTGCTATTTAGGTGACTTTGGCCATATTAAATATTCCGAACAGTGTAACTTAAGGCAAAGTAGCCTTAACTACATTCTAACATTCTCACAGAAGGGGAACCCTAGGTATTTCGGCCTTCCACAGTTGAACGCCCCCAGCCCCTAGTATTTTAGCTTCCTAGTTAGGGCACCCACCGTACTTAACTGCACGACGGAAAAGGTCTATTTTTCACTGTACAACAAAAATACCCATAAATTTTTGCCTTTTGGGTTTAAAAACACTAAAATTACAAGGAGCATATAACGTTTCACTATTATTGTATATTTACTGCGAGTCAGTTATTTAAATCATTTCCGAGTTTTTAATTCCCCAGTTCAGCTGGAGGAAGGCAAATTCCCCCTGTGCGCCAGTTCGGTTTCCCCAGGTGCTGTGGAGGCAGTTTGGGAACACCAGAAATACAAAACTAACAAAAAGCCACCGTTTAAATACCGTCAGTGGACTGGGACAACAATTAACAGCACAAAAAATCACTCAAAAATTTGAGGTTCCCCTCTAAAACAAAATGCTTCATTTAATCCATTGTAGGTTTTCTAGGAATTTGAACCAGCGATGGCCACGCATAGACACTCTGGTTCGAAATTCAATGTGGACCCTTAGCTTTACATAAGGACAATACTAGTGACTTACCTGGGCGAGCGAAAGTTGACCGCCGGAAATAAATTCTTCAAGCCGGCCGGGCGTGCCGGTAACAATGTCGACCCCGCTATGAAGCGCTGCCATTTGTTCTTTGGCAGGAACACCGCCAATTACCACGAGATTCCTGCAAAAAATGACGTATTAATACATTATAATACCGACATAAAATTACTGGAGGCTAAACATGGGTTTGTAATTATACTGTAATCCATTACAGCCTAAATTAAAATCCATATTATGGCTAACGTATCATGGTCATCATGTACTAATATCTAGTAATTATTAGCGCACACCTCTCAATTGATAAAATGCCAACTCCAAAATGTGGGTGTTGACCCGGCACTTTGGGTGCACCCTGGCAAAACAACAGGCGCCCCCGCTTGGCCCCCTGACACAATTATAGCTTCCCTCGTTAAAAAACCTCCTTCACATACAAAATTTACAAAATTTCTTTCTGAAGTTATTTCAGCAAAAAACTAGGTTGAAAGGTTAGTTTTAATAAGGATAGTTATGCGCCGTTTATGAGGCAATTTATAAATAATTTCCTGCCGTTTTGCTGAACAATTAATATTAGGTTTTGAAATGTTTTAGATTTCGAGGACAGGGAGGGTGGTGGGGGCCGTCCTTCGGTTCAAGTCACCCCAAGCTCATACCCCCTAGAAAAATCATGCACCTCCAGTTCCAAAGCAGTCCCCCTCCCCCCGGCTCATAGTACCTGGCAAAGTTTTCAGCAAATGGAGAAGCCAGGATAAGCTTTACACAAATATAAAAACGTAACTGGGTAAAATACATATTCCTACACGTGGTGGCAATATATTATAAATAATTAATATAGTTGGATCGGTTGATTGTGATCAGGAAAATGAAAAACATAGTTGTGTCTCCCAGTTGGCTTAGTATGGGGCTCCGGTTTTGCATGCAATAGACTACTATGTATGTGCTGCATCAACTGCACCGGCTATAAGAAGGCAAACAGTACCGTTAACATATGACATCTCATTAAGATGCCTGCTCATAATCGCCCTTAAAAAAGGTAATTGTGATCACGACCATGGGTGATTATGATCAGCTGTATTTCCTGCCCCTTTGTGAAGAAATGCGTAACTAATAATGCTTATATAAAGCATCTAAACTTATAACTAGTGTTGTGTCATGTTAATTCTATATTCAAATAATTCAGATTCAATACTCACCTTTGCTGAAATTGATTGCACTGCAGCGCAAAGGACCGTTCCATGTTGAATTGGCAAATCCGAAACGCTCCATATTGAAGTGTAAACGAACTGACTGCGTTGAAGTGTATGCAAGCGTCCTACGTTGAACTTGGAAAATGCAAAACCGTTCGTGAATTACGGCGTAATATGTGCAAGGGTTCTCTTTACTGGACTATATTACAAGATACAGTTCGTGCTGTTGATCTCGTAGTGTAAATTTAGTTCACACGGAACTTGGTGCTCTTGGGACGACGAGAGCTTTGCATCGTGCTCGGATCCGTCTCACTTGACGTTGGCGTTCCAAAAGCTTCAAAAGTTGATGGGTTATGGGATCCTGACATAGACGTGCCCACGCAGGTGCTGGCTTCAAAATGTCGCCTTTATACGGCGGTCCATTCGATTTTAAGGACCGTAGGGATTTGTTGTCGGATTTCAACGGTCTGTGGAATTTTATACCTAGCTCCGCGGTTGCTGCATAATGAAGCCACCAGTGGCAAGGCAATGATGTCGGTTGCATCGAAATCGTCAATGTCGTCTCGGTCTGGCCAGCTGTGTATGTCGCCTTCTGTAAGTGTAGACTTTGGTTTAACACATTTGAGAGCCAATTTCGTGACGAAGTCACCGGCTTCAGACAGGGTTTCCGCGGCTTTTGAATTCTCGTTTTCCATGAATTCCATGATAAATTTCTCATTTTCCAGAGTCAAAAATGTCGAAATTCCATTAATTTGTCAATCAACAAAATCAAGTGTATAACAGCTCCGCTTTGGTCCAATTTGAGTTGAATTTGACTTTGAAGAACTTTGAAGTCATTTTGGAGAACGATTATCGAATACAATGTCAATATTACTTAGATATACACTACTAACTTCTAAAACCCATTTATATACCATATTGTCCCTTATATATTGCAAGAAAATTAAGCAAATTTTTTAGAATAAATCTGAAATCTTAGACAATAAATAGACAAACATGGTATATAGATGTGATATTTATTTATCCGTTAGTGTATAGCTAAGCAATTAATGATATAGGTGATGATGGAGTGAGGTGACGTGGTAGACGGGTGTATGTCGTCGAATCAGCACTTTGAATGTCGCGTTTCCTTAAAGAATAGCAACACCGTGTGTAAATTGAAGAGATACAAAAATAAACTTTTGCACACCAATGCAAATAGAAACTTTGCTAACAAGGCGAGGCGGGAAGCTAGGTAGCTTGGTAGAAAATTTGAAGCACACTCCTACGATGGCTTAGTTTCCGCTCACTTTTGTAAAAAACTTTAATATCGCGCATTTTCCAGAGTGAAAGCTCTCATTTTCCATGAATTCCAGAGTAAAACGGCCATTTTCCATGAATTCCATGAACGCGCGGAAACCCAGTTCAGATAGAGTTCGCTTCACTACGGTACCGAAATATAGTTTCTTGCCGCAATATAGCCCGACGTACCACGCATCAACAAGCGCTTCCGCAGAAATCGAGCCTGGTTGAAAAGAACGCCATACATCTTCCAAAGTCAAGTAGCAGTGTTGCTCGGTGTCAAATTCTTGGTGACTAGTATCATGACGTGAATACGTAGCCTCACTAATGCTTTCGTCGTCGCTACACCCAAGTATGTCGACATCGCTCTCGTTATCACTTCCGCTCACACGCCTTTCTTTCAGTTGTTTGGTGCGACTGGCGGCTTTAGCTTTTTTCTCACGAACAAGGGCTACTGCCTCTGCTTTAGCAAATGCCTCGTCGCTAGTCACAATTTCGCCACGTAGATTAACAACTCACCGGCGCTTTGTAGCCAGTGCACTGAATCCAGTAGACTTATGCATCCGATCTCCGATTGTTTTTGCTATTGCTTCTCGAAAAGATGATACAGATGGCGCAGGAGATGATGGGTGTTCAGAAACAAATATTTTGGAGCCGCGTGGTACCCATACAGTCTCATATGATTGTATTATCTCTGCCTGCGCCGGAGACAACTTGAACAGTCTTTTGCCCTTTTGCAGAAACGAGCTTACATCGAGCGGGGTCATCTGGAAAGCCGGTTTCGTCGACATTCCAAACAAGGTCGGGACGATTGGCGAAGCCATATGTTTGCATAACTGTAGAAAGCAAGTCGTAGAAATGATAAATAATGAAGGGATTTTTCACAGCGTTGAACCTGGGACCTGAAAGTCGAGTGGCATTCTTGAGAGACAAATTATTGCGTGCCATAATTCCTCGAAACCAATCGCGACCTGGCTTCTTATCGTGGCCCCAGTAGCGCCTGGTCTGTATTGTTACATCTTCGTTCCACTCAACAAAGTTGTATACGATGTCGCATATAACATTTTGTGATGGCGAAAAACCAATATCGGTGATTTCTACAATACTTGCTGCTAGTTCAGCCTCCTGCTCCGGTGTGAGAGCAGTTTTATAATTGCAGCTTCAGGATCACGAATGCGACCCGCCTTGTAATCCTTCCAATGTCGTCGTAGTGTAGAGATGGGTATTGTGGGAAATCTGTTAGAAAGTACTCCCCAAGACAAGTTTTCGACAGTTTTGACCTCCATGGCGTCCTGCATTAATGTCATTGTCCATCTTCGCCTGGTAGGACGTTCCTTGTAGTTGCTAGGCATTGTCTATGGAGCGCAAGATTACGTGATACGATACAAAATGCGATGCGATGTATTGTAGGACAAATTGTTGACACAGTTCTACGTCTTAAATCTAAATCAGAACAGAATATTTAAGATCTGTCAGTTGACTGCGTAAAGGTGATTGTGATTATAAAAGGGTGATTGTGGTCAGCCTTGATCACAATCATCCCACAAAACTAAGAATTTTAGGGTGATTGTGATCATAGCCATATGCACAGAATGCGGTTCTGACCGTGTCGGCTCTTTCCACTAAACTAGACATCCACCGATATGCATATGCGTAATACAAACTGTCCAGGACAAAGTGACCGATTTTTGTTTAAAAGCGAAAAAATGGTCTTCTACGCACTATTTTTGTAATGTTGAGGGGTGATCACAATCACCCAAGTTTCAGCTTTGATCACAATCACCCGATCCAACTATATTTTAAACAAGAGATTGAAACAGACTCACCTAATTTTGGGATTCTCAATGTACTTTTTGAACTTTTCAATCTGATTATACGTCTAAAAATAACAAAATACACCTTGATAATTTCTCCAAAGTGGAGCCCCTGGAATTTCTCGATGCCTCCTGGCAAAAACTAGTGCCCCCGGTTGAGGCACCAAAATGTCTGACTTACCCAGTGTAAAAACACCGACAATATTGATTTTATAGAGTTAAATATTTGATTTTGGCAATCAAATTGCTTTAAAGGTTGGTTTTAGCCTTAATACAGACGTTTTTTCACCGTTTATGAGGACATTAAGTAATAATTTTTGCCATTTTTTGCTGAAAAATATTAAGTCTTGTAAAATTTAAGATTTGGGTCCTCTGCTTCGTGCCCCGTCCACGCTCCCTGGCAAAGTCTAGCGCCTCCAAGTGATGCCCCTGGAAAAATTTTCGGCGAATGGAGAAACCACCAATGTTGCACACATTCGGACAACTAATAGATGCTTCGTTGGTATCATTGGGTTAAATACGTCGAATTACTATAAAAAATTGTGCAGTCAAAAATTTTAAACGGCGAACAGATTCATTTGTAAACAACGTACTGCTATATGACAGTTCTGAAAAAGTAAAAATAGCTATGTAAAAAGATCACTCGGTGTATACTATCAGAGTACTTCAAACGATGGCTACAAGCCTTTAGTGTATCAAACGCAGTCAAAAGTAAAATCAGTTATCGTTGTGGATTTGTCCACATCACGGGTTATTCACATATTTAGGGATTAATGATTTTGTCCACATATACACCCGACGGTAACAATATTAAATTACTAATGTATGACACAAAGTAACCCATGCACTGCTGTGCATACACACTGGTCACACCATGAGAATTAGCTCACGACGGTATGGATGGATCTTACAACTGTAACCATGAATTTATATATACATACATTTTGGGCCAACTTGGTGAATTTTTGAAGGTCGATCTAGCTGTCTGTCCCCAAACATATTCCCTTATATACGTACATGATTGTTCCATTAGGCAGATAGGTATTTGGAGGGGGAAGGCCGCGCTATACATATTTCTATATACATACATGATGATACAATGACCAACGTAACATATTTGCGGGGAGACGCACTCCTGCCCATCTCCCGACGATGTTTGTGCCCACGAATAAATTATTTCCGACAATCACTGAGTCTGACGATATAAAATTGCCGAAAACAACCACGTTGGTATTAAACTAACAACACTCTACAATAGAAAGGTTGAACACTACTAAGATCTAGTAACAAATAAATAAGGGTAAACAAACTGTGATTTTCACTGAAGTGTTGCTTCGGCTCAAGACAACATAGCAATGTTTCCGCTATAAATTATTACCTAAATTGGATAGTTAAATTTATGTGCATTCTTGCTCAAACTGACTAAACAAAACCAAACCGGAATATTGGTTTGACCAAAATAATTTTTTGAAAGGATACATTAGAAATCAAACAGGAGCGTTATATTCATAACGCAGCAGCAGCCGCAGAATTAATGGCTGATTCCAATCCGACGCTCATGAAAAGAAAAATAAACAAATACAATCATCTACGACATCAGAACAAAATGTAGACTGAGTTAAGACTAGAACTAGGGATCGTAGAGTTCGCTTCCTGGCTCCCTGAACTATTCCGAATCAGAGTTTCTATAATATCAAAGTTGTTATCCCACGACTATGCCTGTGAAATATATCGAAAATCATCAAACTTTACTACTAAATTATACTCTTGTCCAACATCCGCTGTCCCTCTTTGAAATGTGGTAAAGACCTAGCTTTTTAATTACAACAATTATTTCAGACGTACCTGTTCGGCCAATTCCCGCGACGGTTCAATAATAATACACATTGGCTCGTTCGGTTTCGGCGCACGAGACACTTGAGCACTTTGACCTAAATACAGAACAAATAGTTAAGGACGTTGAGTGAAGAGTTATATAAGGCAAACTATAGGCCTCAGGTACTTTTCTAGAGGCCTCAGGTACTTTTCAGCTAGTCTAGGATAAATCGGCTATAAAAGTTACCATAAATCATAGTTACTAGGGTCGCATAAAGTCTTGTTCCAATAACCATTTCAACGTTGAGTAATGCTTCATCAGTGTATTCTTATAAAATTAAGGAAAAATATCCAATCACTGGTTTAATCGCACCTAGATCCACGTGTTAATGTTAATTAATCTATCACAAAATATCCATTTCTATGGCAAAGTTTACACAAATTGTTTTAGAATAATATACCAGCGGATCACAGTCTGATTTCATTGGCAACTGTAATTATTGTCTTTTAAACGAATCTGACGTATAGCTAGTTTGCGTGCACGAACAATAATAACTCTGCAGGTCACTATATTCGCATAACCGTAACAAGGAATAACTGAACTGGTTGACAAAATAAGTTGTAAGCAGAGATGTAGGAGAGCCGAAAAATTAGGTCCAAAATGAAATATTACTTCCCTTCATGAGCTCAATACTAACTACAGCGGTAAATTCCTGTGGCTAACAATGAATAACTAATTGGTCAAAACAATAATTAATAAGCATAGCTGTAGCAGCCAAAAAATTAGAATGAAATTTTTCTTCCCTCCATGAGCTCAATACTAGAACAAGGAATAACTGATCTGGTCAACAAAATAATTAGTAAACACAGCCGTATGAGAGCTGAAAAATAACATCCAAAATGAAATCTTGCTTCCCTACATGAGCTCAATGCTAAGCGAACTACAGCGGTCAATTTCTGTGGCTACCAATGAATAACTGATCTGGTCAACACAATAATTAGCAAACAGAGCCTTAGGAAAGCCGAAAAATTACGTCCAAACTGAAATCTTACTTCCCTCCATGAGTTAAACGCTAGGAGAACTACAGCGGTCAATTCCTGTGGCTAGTACTGTATAATTGATTATTGCCGGTGAACATCGACTGCTTTCCAAACGTACCGTGTAGTGTTGAGTTCACAATGCATTCCGATGGCGCCTCACAAACAGCGATATAACCATCCTGTTAATTAAAAAATACCATTAAAGCTATAATAAACCGAGAGGGGTCACATTACTTAGGGCACGAGTGGGTAGTTACGCTAAATAGAATTAAAGTTCAATGAACTCAAGAATCCAAAACATACTCTACCTCGGTGAGGCACTACACATTGGTGGAACTTGAACGACCCTGATGAAAGTGTTGATCCACCGCACTTGTCCTTGTCACAAATGGTGGCCGCTGCTATCGAAGCAAACAAATTCATGTGCGATGCGCACTATATTTCCGGGTTTTTTTTCAAAAAACCACATTCGTTTTTTCCGGAAAAGTCTGGGCTTTTGGTTAGAGTTTGGAAGTGGTTGTGCTGTCTACAAAGGAGTCCAAAATTGTGTTCCTTATAAAGTGATGGAATAGTCAAGTCAGATAATAATTTTAAAGGTGCGCAGCAATATTACGGAGCTTGCATCGGCTATAGCACATCTGCTAAGAAATTCGAGCTGGAGCAATTTTCTTTCAAAGCCATAGAAAACAACAAATATAACATTCCTTCGGTTCCGGTTATTCACTGTCTTATATTTTGTATCGAAATGAAGACAGTATAAATCCCGTTACACTTATGATAATCTAACATGGGCTGCTAATGTTTGACCTAGACTCGCACGTTTTGAAAATAAATATCCGGATTCTAATAAAACAAAAGATTACTACTTAGGTCTGGAAAGTTTAGCACCAATACTGAATACAAATCACTGAACTGGCGGTAACTATTGTTTATCACACATAGATAGTGCAGGAACTGTTGAGGCGATCAATTATTACGTACAATTTTTGACTCTTAAAGAATTTTCTAGACGAAATCTCACAAACCTTTAATTTCAATTAAGAAATGGCGGTGTTACGGTACGTATTTTCCTACAGAATTATGCAAACATTTAGGATTTATATTTGGCTAAAATACATATAATTTGTCATGTTGTTGAGATAATGCCTGGTGTTTTGTAACAAAACATGCCTTAACCGATTAAAAACCCCATAAGATCGCATGGGTTCGAAATATAGATCACATGGGAACGAGGCGGCAGTTTTAGAGTTTATTTGTCACCTCATGGTCTGTCCCTGGCAAATAGTGTCGTCTACAAACGGCAATGTCTGAGTAAACTTAAGCTGCCATCTTCTTTTGACACTAAACGCTGTCAGACAACAAAACATTCATTGTAACAGTCAATTCCAAATTCAAAAATTTCTGTTCGCGAATGCACATAGACTCATTGCAAAACGAGGTGATTACTGTTCGCTAATACAATGCGCCTATTCGCTATTTTACCTCGCATTCGTTTCACAACTCACAGCGTGGGACTCGCATACCGCTTTTGTAGCTACGGTAACACATTTGTTTCATGAATGATATACGTGTAGCTCGCAAACATCACATGTGATGTAAAGCCTTTAAAACACTAAACACGGGAATTTTCGTTTGATAATAGTAAAAAATATCCAGGTCAAATGTCAAATGGTCAAAAATCGGTTACTTAATATTATTGAAGTAATCGTTAATAGGAAAATGGTCAAAAATCGGTAACTTAATGTTATTGAAGTAATCGTTAATGGGAAAATACTTTGTTTCTTAACGTTTTCGATGCGTTGCCCAAAACACTAATTTTAACGTCTATTATATGTTGACGGATGGCTGGTACGTAAAACAAGCGATCGCCAATCGCTAATGACTAAAGGAGATTGTAGGGGACGCAGCTCAAGTTTACTCATGCATAAATAATTGCTTCAATCTTAGCCTTAGTGCTAAGGCCTTCAAACAAAATAAAAAATATAATATTGGATATTGGCTTCGCTTTGATAAGTAATAACAACGTTTCTAAAACCGATTTAGACCTATATTTTGTTCACAATACAACCCGGGATTTTTTTATTGTGGGAAAGGGCATGACCCTGATTGGCCCTCCGTGACCTCTAAAATACATCTCTCCTCCCTTTCTGCCCACAATACAACCCGGGATTTTTTATTGTGGGGAAAGGGCATGATCCTCATTGGCTCTTCGTGACCTTTAAAAGACACCTCCCCTCCCTCCGTGCCCACAATACAACCCGGAATATTTTATTGTGGGGAAAGGGTATGACCCTCATTGGCCCTCCGTGACCTTCAAAAGACACGTACCCTCCCTCCCTGCTCACTAAAATTTTCGATTTTGACCATCACAAAATTGGCTTCGCCACATATTTCACATTTTTTGCAGAATTTCGCATGTCGTTAATTTTAGCTAAAAGTTTGTCCAATTTTTGGTGATTTAACCCAATTTTTACTAAATTTCTGCAAAAAATTTCGATATTTGCAAAACTTACGCCCAGTTACGACCTCCCCCGCCTTGTTAGGGTCAGAGTTGACCTTGAGTCTGTGATCGCTTGTTTCAGAGGAGTAATAAAACCCAAATAAAACATAAAAAAATCGACGATTACCTTTGGCGGAAAATTGAAAGCTTCGGTACCAAAATTGAATTTCATTTCCGCATTCTATAAAAATATTTCCGAAATTATTGTTGCTTTATAAAAATATTTTACACAAATAGAAATATACAAATAATATACACTGGCCTGTCCACAGCGGGGGAATGGCAGGGACCACCCACTTTCCAAATCCCCCATGTTCGTGAGATTTGACGCTGTGTCCGCCCCCAACTCCGTCGAAATCCCCGTGTTCATCTAAATCCAATTTATGTCTCAAAATTTATGTATTTTGTATGCAAAACGTTTTTTAAACATTCACTACCACTATGTCTAACGCTAAAACGTCATTTTTTAGCTTGAAAATACATGCACGGCAGTAAAACTAAATGAAAACATGGAAATATTTAGTATGTTTAAGCAAAATTTATTGTCCCACTTTGAAATTTCCGATGAGAATGAACATGCCCCCCCCCGAATTCTCCCTACTTTCGGAGAGCATTGAACAGGCCAGTATATAATCCTATACCGCATATATGCTGGTTAAGCTGTAGACGATAAAAATCGCTACAAACGTTTCACTGAAAATTTCGGCATTATTTAAGCTTTAGTTATGCCCAAAACGCTGGCACTGCGTCGATAGGGCTTTGCAATAATTATTACTCAATATGAAAAAATGATGGTATTTGAGAATCATATTCATCAAAATATTGAAATTTTAACGCTGCTAAATAAGATGATGAGAATGAAAAACATACTTCCATACTATCTTGTTGTTTCGAAAAAAGCTGGAATGAAATGATAGCTTCGCAGCAATAAGCCGGCGTCACAGTAGACTATCTTAGCCATCTTTAGCCATGCCTCGTGCTGTCATTTACAGTTTTGAGTGTTTATCAAATATGGCGCTTACTTTGATGGAACCTCGCGAACACGGCCATAAATTCAGAGTCAGGAAACGCTGGCACTGCGTCGATAGGGCTTTGCAATAATTATTACTCAATATGAAAAAATGATGGTATTTGAGAATCATATTCATCAAAATATTGAAATTTTAACGCTGCTAAATAAGATGATGAGAATGAAAAACATACTTCCATACTATCTTGTTGTTTCGAAAAAAGCTGGAATGAAATGAAATGCTTCGCAGCAATAAGCCGGCGTCACAGTAGACTATCTTAGCCATCTTTAGCCATGCCTCGTGCTGTCATTTACAGTTTTGAGTGTTTATCAAATATGGCGCTTACTTTGATGGAACCTCGCGAACACGGCCATAAATTCAGAGTCAGGGACGAGACGATCCGAACAAGAGCGTAGGATACTAGTCGGTAGTGGAACTACATTTGTGAGCGGAGCTTGGGCTGTGGCATTACGAATGTACTCAATTTTATATTCTTGTAACTACATTCCATACGGCATAGGGCTTTATCATTGGTAAAAATATTAAATTCTCATTTTATTTCAAAATTCTCATTTTATTTCAAAATTCTCTATTTTAGCTGCATAATCTTCACTAATTAGCTAATTACTAATTAACCACTCAAATTTTTTTAATCCCAAATATCAGGTGCACACTCTGACATGATAGTCTTTCAAACAAAAAAAAGTTTTTTAAAATCGGTTCGGTAGTTCTTGAGATCCGTCGGACCGAACGGACGGACATCGACCTTTTTACTCCCAGACAGAAAATATAAACGCTTCGTTCGGCTTCGCCTCGCTCCGCTCAACAAGCAAGGCATAGGTCTCAGCGGAAGTTGCCGGACTCGGCGGTGGCAGATCATTTCACGGGGTAGATGCCATTGGGGAAGTCCTCCAGGGTAGTGCTGAAAAAAGTTGATGACCTGCCTCCTGTAGACCCTTTTCATTTTTGCCAATTTTCGCCTATATTTGCTAAAACTTTCCAAGTTTCCGTGCTGCGGTGGACGCAAGGGGTTTGGCGGAGGGGTTCGGCGCAGCAGGAGGATAGGGTGGTACCCTTAATTGGGGTAGACCAGGGCCTAGGGGGGGAAGGCCTGAGGCCATACGGGAAGGTTAGCAACCTAAATTCCTGATTTAAGAAGTAAGGATTATTCAAATAAAGGATTTGTAAATAGCCATAAACGACGTAAAACTAGATTCTCAGCAGTCACTGCGCTGCCGCCACTATATAGTAGGCTATAAAATTATTAGGTATCAAATTTGTATTTTTAGCGTAGTAGTTTTTTCACGTTCAAAAAATCTCAGGGCCGGAATTTGATCCGCGAATAGGTTGCGTGTGTTTGATGTGGAGACGGTCTTCGCGTATAGGGTTCTATAGGGCAAGCCACCATTGCAACACGTCAAGGAAATCCGGCTTACCTTGAGCAAAACTGCTGGAAATAATGCTTGTTTGCTGAGGTCTTGCGGAATATCGTACGCTTTCGGAAACACTTTTCCTATAACAATGTAAATCGATAATTCTACCCACAACTTACTATCACTGCTGTCAGGAAACAAGATTTCGACTCCGTACAACATATACACTGGTGACAGAAAATAACTACAGCATTGAGCAATACAAACATTCGCCGCTAATCATATCCAATAGTTATGTATATAATACCATGAGAACACGTACGATCGTCAATGGCTATACCAACGTTGGAGTATTTACGAGATTGAAAGATATGTGCGCGACAATTGCTGTAGTTAACACACTCTGAAGACACAAGACAAATGAAAACCGGCATCTATATAGAGTTTCTAGTGAAAACAACACTCGTTAGAGCACGCCGCCGCCCCGCCCCCTTCCACTTTCCAAATCCCCCCATGTTCGTGTAATTTTTTCTTATATCCTTCCTCCCATGTTCAACTAAATCCAAAAAGTTTTATGTCTGAAAATTTATGTTTTCTGTTTGCAAATTGTGTTTATACATTAATTACCACTATTTATAATGCTAAAACTTCGTTTTATAACTTGAAAATACATTCACGGCACTAAAACAACAAGAAAACGTGGGAATATTTAGTATTTTTAAGCAAAATATATCCCCCCCCCCACTTTGAAATTTACCCGAGAATGATCATGCCCCTCGAGTCTCATAAGTTCATTTTAGAACCCATTTTCACACAAATCCTACATTCCCAGAGAGCAGTGGAACAAAGCATATTATATACAGTCTTATAAATTCTGACACATCTGTACCGGCTGTCGAATTACAATAAATAACGTAATTTTTGGACCCCTTCGGGAGTCCATGTTGCCCGTTTTCTGGGAGAACATGTTGAAAACGGGCTTTGCGTCTAACGAAAAGGCACAAATAGATATTTAAAGTTTTTAAATAATCTATCGAGTGAATCAATCTGCACAGCCAAAGTTGCGTTATTCGTGTCACCCTAAAGAACCAATAGCGGACAATGTCAAATTTCACCACCGTCACGGTTAGAGCAAGAAATCTTTGCTTCGCTCGTTTCACTCACTACACTCAGAATTCAATAAGTAATAATTGTAGCATAGCCAATATGCATTGAAAAGTTTGCACAAACGGTTTTTGCGAGTTCAAAAATGAGTGCAACAGCACAAATTGAATAAAAACAACAAAACTTACTGTAATCATCACGGGGGGTGTTATGCTAAAACTAACTTTTAACCCGCAACGAACTGTGCATTGTGCGTTTTCAAAGCACGGATTTAACTATTTAAGCTGAGCTATAATAATTACACTTACCGTTACGTGAAAACGTAATCGTCCGCTTGTCCAAATCCAAATAACAACCAATAGTATCTTGGAGGCCGTATGGCTAAAATGATAGGCAAAAAGATTTGTTACTAGTCGAGATACCCGACTGGGTCAAACCCGACAGAGATAAAAATGAGCAAATCTTTCTTCAAACGTGTTTTTTGATCAAATAAAGACTGGAATAGTGCATTATTCACAACAATTATTCCAATACGCCCCATAGTATCAAACACCAGATATTTGTGTAGTTTGGGTGCAAACGCTTTTCCAGAAAGCTCAACGCCTGGAAATAATAACCGATAGAGCCAAAGTTTCAGAAGAATCACTAAAACCTTGAAATAGGTAATCGGAAGAAAGAAATAAGGGATAAAAATATCTGCTGGTATTCGAATGCTAGTATAGATAGCATTGAGCTGTTCACATCAATGAATCAATAATGCCTTGTTCGGATGCAAATTTAAACTGAAAGGTCTATACACCGCTCTTACACCTTTGATTGGCTAAAACCTTTTCGGTGCTATCAATAAAATAGTTTATTAGTAAATCGAACCAATTTTCTTTCGAAACTGTCCTGATACAAGGCATGTATTGTACCGTAAACTACTAGACACTAAGCTAAGTTAAAGTGTGCGATAAAAACCAAACCAGAATTGAAAATTGACGATGGCGAAACATTTTTAATAACAAAATCGCTTCGCTCGCATGCCAGATCATCGCATAAGTTTTTCTGCAGTACTCGCCTGATCTAACGTGATTCCGGCTATTAGTAGAAAAAGAACCTGCAATTCCTCAATCCATCGCAACGGTAAATAAACACAACTGAGTTGTATAACCAAGAAAATAGTACTGACCGCCACAGGACTAGAATTTACAAGAAACACAGCCAAACAAAACATGCATTACTAATAGAACAACCATCGTAATATCCTGCTGTCAGCATTCATGTCCCGTGCTCCCTTCAGCTCAATTTCAAAGTTAGAATAACAAACATAAACATTAGCAAAACATTTCGCAAATAATAAAAAATACATCAAAATAATTTATTTAAGACCTATCGGCGGACACTCCTGGTGTAATTATGGTATTTTGGACAACTCAGACCACTAAAATTTGATTACCGACTTTCGATATAAACAAATATGTTTCGAATTTACTTACTTCTCCATACGTATCAAACTGTTTGCCAAAACTTTTCTTTCCTGTTCCACCGAAGCCAAAACCACGCCGATCAGTACCTAAAACATGACTAGCTGTGTAACATGACACAAGAACTTCAATTGAGGCACAATATATGATCTTTTGGATATCAAAATACAACATTTTAGAGCAGGTTTTAACACAGTTGGACCCCATCCTGGTGGACTAAAATTTCACCTGGAAGAATTAAGCTGAGGCCTCAGCACTAACTTGGTAGGAGCTGAAAATACCTAGAAGAATTTCCCCCACGGCTACCTGAAGACACCCGTAGCCCCATGACATCTGGAGGGTATAATTGTATTTTTCGTGTTTTTTATTTATTTACAATATATCGTTAGTTTTGTTCCATAATTGTTATTTAAGCACTGAAAATGCACATTTCTACAGACCACACTTCATTTTACTTAGAAATCTGTCATAAATACTCGAAATATAGGGGGTCATTTCACGAAACCATGTCATTAGTCGGGGGGAGGGCTACATCGGCACGTTTTGGCCCATAGCACCAGTCTTTTGGAAGGAAATTTAATGTCGCTGTGAGATGTAGTAATAGCATGTCCGAAGGTCATAATGAGGTATGGTAGACCTCTGTACAGCTAACATAGCAGGAGCCAGCGGCCCTCAACCCGGGTTGGCCAAAGGAAGCCAAAAACACATGTCCCACTATAAACGTTCGCCGTATCGACAGCACGTACATATATGTGTTTTTCATTTCACTGTAATCCTTTGGAATTTGCTAATTTTTCCGGAAAAACTTGGGAGTAAGCATCGACACTCAAGCTGACGGCAAGCTTCCGAAAATTTTTTCGTGACATCTAGCCCCCGACCAAGGTCAAATCTGGCAACTTGCACACGCTGGTAAATAACGTCAAAGTGCACTAGCGCCAAAAATACTATATAACGGTAATCGTAATCAGTACAGGTGTTATTGAAAAAAAAAGAATATCAGCGTCTGTCCATGCGTTGTTTGATTATGAGATCGAAGGTCATAAAGTGCCAAAAATGGGGTATGCAAAATGTAGCCCTACCCACGACCTGCCGAAAATTAAATTTAAAAAAGCCAAATTTAGCATACAGTCTTACAATAGGCCGGATAGAAACGGAGTAACGCCCCACTTGAATCGACCCATGTATTAAAATTTTTTAATGCAAATGTAGCCCCCCCCGATCCCACGTATAAAAGGAACCGAAGGTCGCAAGAGCCATATTAGTACATAAGTTTATCATCATTGCACCATGATATGGGGCCGTGCGGTTAACTGGACAGCTAGAGAACCCTTCTGCCTGCCAGCACACCTATTGCGCGCATTGTCCTTGGTATCATCACCTAATCGTATGCTAATCATAAATCAATTGTGTTTGTTTTACACCAGCAGTGTGTTAAACCATATCTAGAATCTTTAGAAGTAGCTAAACTTTCACGCAACGGTGTGAAGCTCAAATATCTTGGGGATCCTCGGCATTCTGTGGAGAGGCAAGCACGCTCCTTTCAGCAAAGTTGTTAATTGAATTTCGCTAAAAATTTCTAGTATGAAAACTGACATAAACATCTTTCATACAGATCGCAGTCATGCACAAATTTTATCAACACCATATGTACAAACAACCTTCAACTAATGTCTCGCAAGCGAGAATGAAACGAAGCGAGTGTGGTTTCATTCTTAATTATTTCGTTTAAACGCCTGTAACAAGCTATGTTTGATGTATATACCACTTAAGTCTCTTGAACCCTGAACCCATTGAAAATCCTAAAACCTCGCCGACCATAAACTCATCGAAATGCTGACAACATCACCGTATTTGTGCTAATCTTTAGATAACCAAACCATCGTATTCAGCCTACCGCAAAACCTATACGATAATTCTTGCTGACCTGTACGCAATACGTTAGAAAGCAACTGAAAACAGATTACATTCTATAAATCGGGATCATTTGCCATAAAACCTTTGAAAACTCACGAAACGACATGATATATGGGCTCTAAATAAACAAATCATTGTATTCAGCCATCAAAAAACCTATGTATAAATCATTCTTGGTATCGAGCACGCGGAACAAGACCGTATATAGAGCAACCGCAATACCAAGGGCAAGCCAAACCGAAAAAAAACCAGCGGCGTGATGGGCACCAAGAATGATTTATCATCGGTTTTTTGATGGCTGAATCCCAATGATTTGTATTTATTAGACCCATATATCATGTCGTTTCGTGAGTTTTACCAAAGGTTTTATGGCAAATGATCCCGATTTATCAATGTAATCTTTTGTTGCTTTCTAACGTATTGCGTACAGGTCAGCAAGAATTATCGTATAGGTTTTGCGGTAGGCTGAATACGATGGTTTGGTTATCTAAAGATTAGCACAAATACGGTGATGTTGTCAGCATTCCGATGAGTTTATGGTCGGCGAGGTTTTAGGATTTTCAATGGGTTCAGGGTTCAAGAGACTTAAGTGGTATATACATCAAACATAGCTTGTTACAGGCGTTTAAACGAAATAATTAATAATGAAACCACGCTCGCTTCGTTTCATTCTCGCTTGTTTTCGAGACATTAGTTGAAGGTTGTTTGTACATATGGTGTTGATAAAATTTGTGCATGACTGCGATCTGTATGAAAGATGTTTATGTCAGTTTTCATACTAGAAATTTTTAGCGAAATTCAAATTAACAACTTTGCTGAAAGGAGCGTGCTCGCCTCTCCACAGAATGCCGAGGATCCCCAAGATATTTGAGCTTCACACCGTTGCGTGAAAGTTTAGCTACTTCTAAAGATTCTAGATATGGTTTAACACACTGCTGGTGTAAAACAAACACAATTGATTTATGATTAGCATACGATTAGGTGATGATACCAAGGACAATGCGCGCAATCGAAGGTGCTGGCAGGCAGAAGGGTTCTCTAGCTGTTCCAGTTAACCGCACGGCCCCATATCATGGTGCAATGATGAGTAAACTTATGTACTAATATGGCTCTTGCGACCTTCGGTTCCTTTTATACGTGGGATCGGGGGGGGGGCTACATTTGCATTAAAAGATTTTAGTACATGGGTCGATTCAAGTGGGGCGTTACACTCCGTTTCTATCCGGCCTATTGTAAGACTGTATGCTAAATTTGGCTTTTTTAAATTTAATTTTCGGCAGGTCGTGGGTAGGGCTACATTTCCGTACATTCGCCCATTTTTGGCACTTTATGACCTTCGATCTCATAATCAAACAACGCATGGACAGACGCTGATATTCTTTTTTTTTCAATAACACCTGGACTGATTACGATTACCGTTATATAGTATTTTTGGCGCTAGTGCACTTTGACGTTATTTACCAGCGTGTGCAAGTTGCCAGATTTGACCTTGGTCGGGGGCTAGATGTCACGAAAAAATTTTCGGAAGCTTGCCGTCAGCTTGAGTGTCGATGCTTACTCCCAAGTTTTTCCGGAAAAAATTAGCAAATTCCAAAGGATTACAGTGAAATGAAAAACACATATATGTACGTGCTGTCGATACGGCGAACGTTTATAGTGGGACATGTGTTTTTGGCTTCCTTTGGCCAACCCGGGTTGAGGGCCGCTGGCTCCTGCTATGTTAGCTGTACAGAGGTCTACCATACCTCATTATGACCTTCGGACATGTCACTTACTACATCTCACAGCGACATTAAATTTCCTTCCAAAAGACGGTGTTATTGGCTAAAACGTGCCGATGTAGCCCTCCCCCCGACTAATGACATGGTTTGTTCCATAATTGTTATTTAAGCACTGAAAATGCATCCAAGGGCGGTATCCCCCCTCGTTCAACTCGTCGTTGGACGCTGAGTCCAACGATACCTGGCGGGCGTCGCTCCGCCCATCCGTTAACGCAGGAGAGCCCGCTAAACGCCCCCATACTAATACACATCCGAACCCACAAATGGGTTCCAACCCGCTTTTACGTCTACCCCCTCGTGTTTGGTCCCAACCCCCACCGTTTTCTGTTCTGGGACCGAATCCGGCCCCAGCCCCTCCGAAAATCCCCTTGGATCTCCCTTGTCTCGCTTCCCTTGGGGGCGCGAGGTATATACCTCGGGGCAGCACCAGCTGAACCCCCTTCGCGAGGTATATACCTGCGCGGAAATCTTTCGCGACCAGTCCAGCAATAAAAACGAAAAGCGACAAAAGGAAAACCACCGAGCAGTCGAAAACATTAAACAATCAACATGTAAACATCCCGCGTCGGAGTCGGTCAGTAGAGTCGACCGAACTCCGCGCTGCCGAAGTCAAACTGATTCCAAGATTCGACGCGTTGGTCGTAACCTCGAAATTTTCGCCTGTATGTTACGATGGCGATTTTGTCGCCGTCCAATCGTCGTCGGTCGGGCAACGCCCATTTTTCTTGAGTTTTAGTTCAGTGTCCAATTGGGGACACTTCCGGAAAATTGAATCTTGACGGCTACCGTAAACCGTCGATGTCCTTAGGGAGAGTCGGCTTCAATTAAGTTTGCCGACTTTAAGTTTTAATCTTCCGAGTACTCGGAAGTTGACCATCTGTGATTTTAACTCCAATTTTCTCATGAAAGTTGAGCTTGTAAGCTTGGGTAACCTGTAATTAGCGCCGGATGTCCTTTGAAATCCAATCCAACGCCCACAACGTTAAGATGACATCCGGTCCCAAGATAGTTGAATTGTCACCCAATCTCCTGTAATGTCCTTAAAAGTTGCAATCTGTCCCTTATCTTGTACTGTTCAAATTTCCTGTCCTAATTGGGTCGGCAAGCAACGACTTCCCTTTTATGGTCGAGACATGCCGCTCGTCGAGTTAACTCCATTTCGTCACGGAAAGTGACCCGAGTCGCGAGGACACAGCAAAAACGTCGAAAAACTCAAGCTTAATTTAAAATCTTCAGCGAATCCTACGTTTCGACGGCTTGCCGGGGGGGAAACCGATGACGGGAAAACATCCGTCTTGAAGCCAGAGACGGGGTGAATCTTTGCGTACTCCTAAGTTGTCAGGCGCCCTGCTCCAGGGCCCCTAAAGTCCGCGGGAGGGCCCTAAAGTCGCCCCCCGTTCGTCCTGTCCGTCCATACTCTGTCCGTCCGTAAAACTCTGAAATTTTACGAATTTTAGTACGTAGTGTCCTCGTCCGTCCGTTTTTTCTATGTCCTTATATATCGTTATATACATATATATATATATCGAATACTCATAAAAGACACACGAACACATATACAAACATACACAACACACGCTAGACATTTCGGCGTCCTGAGCGACAGAAAGGTCGCTCAGAATAAACACACACACACATTTCAGAAACACAACTAATACGTAACTGAACGAAG
>JASANE010000844.1:0-31971 GCA_030248225.1 Trileptium ribeirensis
CATATATACTGTTGATAAACTATTCCACAGTGGAACAACAATAAGTACTGAAGATACCTACTTGACATAGTCGAGATCATCGATACAAATGTAGCCATCCAAATCGAAACCAACTTTTCTTGCAGAGCAGTCATTGTCTATTAATTAGCATAACATTTCGTTGTTACGGCCAACAATTTGGGACCAATACGTTTAGTGAAATCGTTGTATATACGTAGTAAACAATCAATATCTGTAAAACATCTTAGTATACTCGAGTAATTTCAAATTTTACAATTGCACAAACCGTTAAATACGACTATAGGTACACCTCAGTAAGAAGTGTTGTTCTTATGTCTAGTCAGTCCACTATCTAGGAGCTAATGTCCGCGCACAAATCGCGGATTATCTTACTTACGCGGAGATAAAAACGAAGCGGTATTCGCTTACGATTTAGTATCGCAATTTACTGATCGCTGTCTTTATAAGAACAATCGAAAACGACAAAAATATGAAACTATAAATATTGAATAATATGATACTGGAAAATGTAAATTTTAACCACAAACTTAAATTTTGGCAAGTTTAAATTGTCAAACGTGTTTCGTTGTTTGGGATGTAGATTGCTATTTGTAACCTATAATTAAACATTTGTTACTGTTTATGCATAGCATATAAAGCCACGATAAACGAGCAACTATATACATTGTTGAGCATAGTAATAGATCGCATTATCGTTTTATGAAAAGAGAGGTCACTTTAAGAATAGTTTATGAAGTTTTTGAGGTTAAATATTATACTACAATATCATCTACAGTATATTTAGGGAAAAATAATAATAAACTTAAATTACATTTCTTGGTACAATATCGAAATAAACATTGTATATTTAAGTTTTATTTTTTAGTCTGAATATTTACAGCAGCGAAACAGATCGAAATCAATGTTTCCAATATCTAATCACTTGAATAACTGATTTGAATAAATAACAAATTGTTGAAAAGAAATATCAATACTAAAAAATAAGCGATTTTGCCTGTTTATACGAAAATTGTGCCATAAACAGTAAATTTTACAACACACTACCGTTAGTCTTGATTGGATTGGAATAGTGTAACACATGCTTAAAGATATCGCAGAAACGGACACTGGAACAAAAATTCGTTAAGGATATGGAAAACCGTTTTTATACAAACATTGTCGAAATAAATATGTCTCATTTATATTATTAACCTGTCGAATTTTGTTTCCGCAATTTTAAGATACGTTACGACTTAGCATTCCCATGCCTTTCCTTTAAATTTAGCAATTAATCCTTTAAATCAGCACCGAAAGATTCGACCAAATGTCCACTGACGTATCACATGCTACAGAAATAGTGGTAGAACATTTGCAATCTTCTAATGTTCTACTAGGGCAACTGATTTAAAAGATTACTGACATTTTTGTTATTCACATGTAATCATTATGCATCAGTTACCTTAAGATGTGTGCACCTAGGGCCGGATTCTGTCACAGAGTCAATTCCGGCTCGTGACAAAAATGCACAGCCACATCCGGTCATTCATAAATAAAATAAATAGCTAAGCTATGCTTCTATGTTTGTAGGAGTCGGGAGTGGCTATGTCTCAGGGTTTGATAGCCGGGACGGACTACAGAAAAAATATATCTTACATTCAGTCTAGCAAATTGTGTTACTCAGAAAATATTTGCCTCTAGGCCCAAAAAAGCCAAGATTTGTAGTAATAATCGCTAGACGTATACACGCAGGTAAAGTAAATACGTAAATATCGCTCTTTTCAAAATTTTTGTTTAAGCGCCGTTTACAAGCAAACCAAGTGGCTATGTAAAATACGCTCTATTATGCGTTAAAATTAAATTAATTGTAACCGGAAGGATGTTTCATGGATATATGACCATAAATTTCATTAATTTCTCTTTTTTAGCGATCTTCCATTGTCGTCATATATTTCTGGCTTTTAGAGCCGATTTTGGCTCTTGTGACAATTTATCAGCCTGGCTTTACTATTAATTAAATATGTTTGTAGGGTCTCGCTCGACCCAAAAATCTCACACTGGGTGACCTCGGCTAGCTAAGCATGGCTTTAGACCACGGCAGACTGTGACAAAATTCGGCCCTGCTGCACACATCTTAAGGTAAATGATGCATTACTAGAAAACTGAAAACTGTAACAGATTTTGTCATCCATCAGATACGTTAGCATGAAATTAAAAAAATTACACATCACTACTGCTAAAGGCGACAAAACGTGCTAAAATTTCCGGATCATGCCAAGTCATCCTCGTGTGTTATGTCTAGTTTTTTCCTACTATAATCGTACACCTTGTGCCTCTAACAGTGAGTCTAAGCCTAAACCTAAGACTCTAGCATAAGCCTAGCCTAGCGATTAAACTTTCAATTTTTATCCTATGGAACTCATGCCAAGTTTCTTTCCTCAGTTATAAGGGGATGAAAAACTTGACATGATACAGAATTTCTTAAAAGAACTACTTGCTGAATTTACGATTTCATTTCAGAAATTTTATGTTATCAAGATAAGCAGTAGAATGCTTTCCAATGGAGTGTATCGCAGACGTGGATTCTACAATAGATTTAACGACAACAGCCGTCTCACAGATATTACGGCAGCATTGTACCGTTTGCGCTGAAGTTACGTCAACAAGCATAAATGTCCACAGTCCGTGTAATTTTACCGTTACCATTACCAGGTAAGGTGTCTTCGTTGTAAAAATATCGGCTAGATCGATGGGACTGCTGAATAAAATTATTAACAACTTCGTAAATAATAGATACGTTTGAATAAAAATTATAATCGTTTCCATCGACCGCTTACACCTTTATTGTCCCAAATAAAATCATTTAAAGCATCAAACGGAAATTCATTAAAACATACATGGATCTTCGGAGTGGCCACTAAATGGTAAAGTGAATGTTACAAAACGTCGTATATATAATGTATATACGTCGTAGATATGTTCGGAGGAGTCGCTTATTCGTTATCAGGGAACATCAGATACCTTTATAAGCATACGTTTAATAAATTATAGTATCACACTGAAAACCATGAAATCAAGAATGATTTATGAAAGAGGCGGGGTGTTCGGGTAAAAATACTATTCCAAAAACGGCTAAATTTGTCACATGGATTTAAATGAAGTACCCACCTTTTTAGCAACCTCATAGACCTATATGATCGCTCGCTTTACAAATTGAACCATTTGATTAAAAATAACAAAATTTTGCTTTATTCATGGATGTTGGTTTAACAGAACATATACCATTGCAAAAAATTTACATCGATCATAGATACATTTGAATGCATCACACCATCGTTTACAGCGCATTCGAAAACATGATATTACATTATAAAGCTTACTAACGAATGTTTTAAAAACGTGATACAAGAAATTCTTAATCGCTATCCCTTTATCTGCAAGCCTGACCAACATGTTGATCTTGTCTAGATACAACAGGCATAAAATATTTTTTACATGAAGCCTGGATTTGGGTTTTGACATATATCCTAAAAATGTGATAACTTGATATCTCTACGTTGTAAAGTAGGAGACGAAACCTTGTTTAAAAAGCATCTTTTACACATATTGGTGGGTTGCACAGGTGAGTTATATACGGTGTCATGGCCCAGACTGTGGGTTGTAATATGCAAGAGTCTCTATGGCAAACGCATTGAAAAAATCTGTCATCTTAATTCATTCTTGAGATATTTAGGTAAAATTGGCCAGTCGAACGGACGGACAGACAAAAAAACTTATGAACGAACGTACAAATGGACAGAAAGACGGACGAAGTTACATATTCACGTCAAAATTTATAAATGGGTATGCAAATACATGCTTTTTCGTTCGCTTGCAACGCGCGAGCTTGACCTATTGCTATAAGCCGCTGCGGATGAAATCTTGCAATATCAATCGCCTTTTGTCAATCTTTATGCCAAAAATCTCAAAAAGAGCAGTGGATGAAATGATATAAATATCAAAAGACGTTTGCCGCATATAGTTTCATAGAATCATTGAAACATATGCTAAAAATGTCATTTTGTTGCGATTAGGTTCTACTTGGATAACAAGTTAAGGTATTTAGCATTGATGACAACAACAATGTTAGTTATAAGATGTATTGCATGCAAATGACAGCAGGCTAAAGCAATGTCAACAATTATATTGGAAATATAAAATATGCAGTCAACATTTTTATGCAAAAAAATGTAATTTTTCATCGCAATTCTACACCGCACTTTATCTTGGTCATACAATGTATTGTATTGCAAATACTTTTATAATATATTCTATCTGTGCGCTATTCAAATGTTGATATGTGCTATTAACTGTTTCAAAGTTCAAGGGCAGCCACTACAGAAGACACTAACACGATGGATATATAAGTCACTTCTCAATGCAACAGTAACGTAAGAGTACGAAAGCGAAACGTTTATTATTAAAACTTTTATTATTTGATATAATTGAAATCTAATCTGATTCTGAGTAGCCCGTAAATTTAACAAAGTTGATAACGTTTTTATTATCCGATTCATATAATTACAAAACAATATTGTTAGCAGGTAATATATATCATACTTATTGAAACAGCGTCAACTACGCCAAAATACCAAACTATTACGCAAAAAGGATGTCCGGTTCTCGATCCTCGCCTAGCTACGAGATCACAAACCCTACAAAGAACGCTAAGTATTTAAACGAAAAGATACGTAGTTCTATTTGCTCGTCTGTTTACATGAATCGCATATTTTTGCAACGCTTACCTAATGTTATTGCTGCATCACACTAGACTGTAGCAATCCTATTAATTTGGTGCAACATGACAATTCACTGAAGATCGTCTTTTAATTTAAAAGGCACAAAGTTTATTTTATTCACGTTCGCAAACACATAGGCGATGGATGAACGTGTCCTCCATGAAATATGTCTGGAAACATTGCCATGATGGTCTTAGCGCACAGCTCTGCCAAGCCAATCACATACGAACATATATAAAAAAAGTCGCCGGGGGGACAGCTACAAGAACGCGATTCGCCTAGAAATATGCCCGGTTGATCAAGCATGTATAAATCTATATGCGACCTAATGATAACATGAATACACGTACCCGTATAGCTTTTCGAAGTTTGCACTCCAACTGGCCCCTCAGATATGTTAAGCCTTGGTGCCCTTGATATCAAGGCTCACACTATTAACAGTTCTAAATAGTACACATATTTTTTGTACGTGAAATGTCATGAATGAGTAATAAAGTCAGAATTAAGTATATTTTAAAATATGGATATTTCTAAAATGTTTATTTTACTTTACTCAATTATAGCTAGATTCAGCATGACTGATAAGATTACTAACCAAAGCATCAGTGCAGTTAAAAAGACACATTTAACCTGACTATTTTTATTCGTGAATGGCAAATGACAGTGCATACCAAGATTGCATTTTGGACACCCGTACAAATTAAAAAAACACCGGAGTGTAAATAAAATACTCAAAACAACTTAGTTTTATAGCATTGACTTGAAATAGAAAATTATTTTAAGCAGTTTCTCTAATGTAAGCATTATAAGTTTAAAGGCCTGACGTCATTTGCTCATTTTAACAAATGCACCATTTACTGCTCATGAGCAAGAGTCACTCAGTAAAATGTATAGTTAGAAACACGCCGAGCCTGAACCGCATTCACTAAAAGTAACTTCAGTAAATTAAGATTAAGCTCATATAAAAGCGCACATGTTGCAACCAATATTTCAAAATTTGGTTGTAGCGTAAAGTAAAACAGACAAAATAGGTTTGTTTACAGTTTAATAAGACAAGACGCAAATTTATGAATTCGGATATATCGCATGACAAAAAGAGCATAGAGCTTAATATTTTAGGGTACTGAAACTACCGTCTTCCGTTAATGAGTTATAATTATCACCAAATACATATATCACCAAGTATTGGCACTAGCTGGGTGATTTTATTTCAACGATACCGTACAACGAGACATTACCCACCGATTACTAAACACTCACGAGAAACTTTCATGTATACAACGAATGTTTGTTCCCAAAGCCAAAAGGTAGCAGTCATACGTACAGCGTAGCCTACATAACAGTGGAACCTACAACAGTAATACTTGGCGCTTGTTCCACAGCGATGTGTTTGTTACATATTATCTTGAAAATTTCAAAACATCCTACAGTTTACTTACTGAGTATTGTTGAACTGTAGCACTTTCCAAACAAATACGTACCTTGAAAGTTTACATACTAAGATATAATGAAAGCCCCGAAACAGTAGAGTAAAGCATAAGCACTGTGAATTTACCTACCGTTGAAGACAAGCGTTTATGATTATTTTACTTTTGCTCTCATGAAAATATTATGACCCGGATAAGTTCGTAAGTGCGTTTGTTAAGGATGTAAACATTTATTTTGGTCGATGATTCTGCGACATGGTATAGAGCAATTCACTTTTGTTTTGTTACGATTATACGATTATGACTAGCGACTAGCGGTCTATGATGACATGCAGCATATTGTTGGCCGCAGCCGCATAAAAACACTGTATATTACTGCCAGCTAGCCGCAGTTTACTCGTATTAAGTCAAAAATGAACTCTATCACAAAGTATACCTATGTACAAAATTTATGAAACATATATTGTTTGTGCACTGTAGCAGCTAAAATTGCAGAAATATAAATCTAGAATAAAATAATCACAGTTGCGTTTAAAAATTAAAACGTAATAGCATAATCAATAAAACTATGACATTGGACTGCTTTTTGTAATATAAAATCTATTATGAATGAGCTTTCAGAACGATAGAACTTTTTCATGAAGGTGTAATAACAGAACACTATGATATATCTCCCAATACTAAAGGTCAACGATTGTATATAAATCTGTTCCATTACTTGCCAAAGTCGCACAAATTTATCTCAATAAATTATATGTTACGAATATGAGCTACGGTATGATATGGCATCTTATGACGTTTGCATTTGTTTAGAAGTGCGTTAAGAAGACAAGATGTGATCACGGTATATTCAAAATTTCAATATTATACGTTGTAAATTTTAAAGCTGACTTTACAGTGGTCAGCGCGGTTGTTGTCATATTGGAGTGCTTTAAAAATATGACGGATGAAGTTAATTGCCAAGCCATAGTGTCGTGCGGCAAATGTTCGCGAGTTTCCAATTACATTTAATTTTAATACGATATAGGAAGCGTCACGGTAAAGGGAATCCTCAAATACAAATTATCATGTACAGCATGCTGACATCGAGTTAGCATCATCACCATATCATTGCGCGACAATATTATGTAGGGCTAAAATCTTTACAAAATTTGCTCTCAAAATGAGTGAACCCAAGACATCCTAATTTTTACAGTTAAGTAGCATTATTACGGTTTGATATAATCACTGTCTTTTCTAATGAAAAAATCTTTGAAGGTTCCTTTTGGAGCAAATATCACTAGAATTTTGTTGTTGCCGCATATAGAATTTAAATTATCTGTCTGATTTGACTTCTGTATTCATCGCGTAACTGTTTAAATGTTATATTTTTGAACGATTTTTTTATTTTTTGTGTTCAAATTCCAAACAAAATTTGTTGAGGCGTGGGCGGAATTAAAGAGGGAAAAACACAGGTTGGAAAGACAGGACAGAAGTAGTAGAGGGCAAAACCGAAGTTTGGCGGGAGGAAGAGACACAAATTGAAAACTTGCCCCTCCCCCCGAAAAGTGGGCCTACTAACGGAAAATACACCGCGCCATTCTACAGCGTCATCACACACATGGGTGTGCGGCTCTTTTTCCAGGGTTAATTTCATAATGAATTATTGTTAATATTTACCTGGCATGACACTTAACACACTATAGATGACACTTATAATGCAAATTAGCGTCTTGAAGGCCATTTAAAAAATTTAAGTTCAGAAAACAGGTTGCATTTGTTCGCACACGAGTAATATTCAATGCTATTGCATTACAACAAGCGTACGCTAACGAACTGACAATTACGCACAAGTTGTTCTTTTGTTAAGTCAACTTACTATCTCATAATCGATGACAAGCGCACAAATCACAATGAATTTCTTTATGTAGATGGACACTACTTGGGATGAAACAACACCGTAAGATGATGTTCCCAATCGCTATTTTACGATTTCGCACTACTCGCATTATTGATCGCGTACACTTGAAGCCGCGATTCCAATCGCTTTGTTTGTTGCATAACACAACACACATTAACCATGAATACAGTTACCCAATTCAGCATGCAATTTGAAGAAAGCGAGCAAATCTTCGAAATCGACAAATATACGCTTATGTAAATTGTTTTCTTACATCATGGAGACGTTGTTCGCGTTCATTACACTGTGAATGAAGACGGCCACATTCTGACTTAAATATTTGACGAATAAATTCTTGAGTTTAATAATGTAACAACCATGGTGCAATAGAAAACCGTGGCATAAGAACCTAAAGTAATCCCACGTATAATGCGCCTATTCGTATTACATAGCGTCGCTAGCCATGAGCGCTAAACGGTCGAAGCAACTGCAAGGGGTACATTGTCAATATAGTCATGCATTCTCATGGGGTTACGGGTTACCCCATTGAGGTTCCAACTTCCCCCACCGATGACCCGGCTACCATCACCCTGACAGATCACCATGGTGCCACATCCCCCTGCCGACCGCTCTGCCTCCCTGGGCTTGAGTACACCCGGAACTTCGAAATTGGGTGCATGTATGCCATATAGTACAGCTAAATATTCCACATTAAATCAAGAACATTGGTCTTTCCCACCAATGTGATCTAATACGATTAGTCTTAAAGAAAGCTAAATTGTTAATGTTATTTCGAATTTACACTACATAGAAGGTATAAAACAAGCTTGGATGTCGAAAAGTAATTTCGGGCAAAATTTCTAAAAAAATTACTGTTTCGTTTCATTTAAACAAATGCGACAGAGCGGCACAGTATTGTTGGCACTTTATACCGATCCCGAAACTTCAGAAGACCTTTTTCTGGAATACCTCATGATAAAATATTTCACCTAGATTAGTTGTTTGCAGTTAAATCTTGAGAAAAAACATGGTCAGACTGAGGATCAAATCAATAACTAATTTGCTACAATACAAATATAATATGTGCTGCATAAAAGAATATATTACACATTACATTAGCATATACTATATATTACATATTACATGTCTTTAGGAGGTTTGTTACTTAAAACTAATCTCTTCTTAAGGTACTCTTAAGACCTAATTTAAACTGATATTTCATGCGTCGAATGATGTAGTGGTATTTAGTTCTCATCGCAGGCCGGTCGAGATTTTTGAATGGCGATTCGTGGAAACGTAGAAGACTAAAAATTGGACCGCAATATTATTAAGGTGAAATTAACCAGTAGAACCGTGTTAATTAAACGATAGGGATGTAACACTCATCACTTGGGGCTTACATAATGTAGTCTGAGAAATATTGAAAACAATGTCGCAGCCTAAACGACTGTGACTTAAATATATTAACGCGATCCTTGGGTATTAAGCAAACGGAACGCATCAAAATTATGGCCAAACTTGTAGCGTGAGAATTATAGTATCAGCGAGCGATAGTAAATAAATTACAACATAAGTAAACAATGATTATGTCATTGCATTCAAGAAGTTATTCAAGAAGCATTCGAGAAGTAAACAATGACTTTCTCAGTCGTAACTACTTTGTGTACCGTTTAATATTTGATAAACTGAAGGCTTCGCCAAGAATTGAACCCGGGCTGTGCGGGTAAAATCCAGCGTACACAAACCATTGAGCTTTCGAGATGCTATTGATAGTTTCCTTAAGGAGGATGCACTGAGCGATAAACTCAACTAATACAACGTGTCGAAATGCGCATCGAAGTCAATTGGCAGAGTTGGGCCTGAAAGGGTTAACTATGTAGTGTACTAGTGACTCGAACGCGAGGGTGAAACGGAGCGAGTGTGGTTTCATTTTTAAGTTTTTTTATTTAATCACCTTTAACAGGCTGTGTTTGATATATACCACCCTAAAACCTCTTTAACCCTGAACCCATTGAAAATGCTAACACCTCGCCAACCCTAACCCATCGAAAACAACTGAGAAAGCATCAAGTATTTGTGCTGATCTATAGATAACCAAACCATCGTATTCAGCCTACCGAAAAAGCTATATATAAAAGAAAATTTTTGTTGACCAGTACGCAATACATAACCAAACAACGGAAGACAGACTATATTCTAGAATTCATGTTCATCGACCCTAAACCGAATGAAAACATCTGAGAAGTCATAAGTTTCTCCTGCTAGACTAAAGATAATGAAATCATTGTGTTCAGCCTTCAAAAATACCTCAATAAACCATTCTTGATGCCCTGCACGCAATACAAAATCATACAAATGAAAACGCGCTACAATGTAGAAATAAGGTTCGTCGACCGTAAAACCCTTGAAACCCCATGAAAAAGTATAATATAGTCAAGTGGGACTCTAGATAGCAAAACAATCATTTCCAGCGTGTTTGAGACCATAATACACACTCATTGTAAGGTAAAAACAAACAGCACGGCTAAATCTGAAAAATGGGTATTTCTGGAAAAGGCTAGATGAACTATGTCCGGGCCAACAGCTGCCCAGGGAGTAATCCCACACAAAAGTCTTAGTCAGCAAAGTTGTCGATTTCGATGAGCTGATTCCGTCTGGTGGTTTCCCATTGTTCGATGAGAAGCTGCGTCGCGTGATATGGTCTGCGAAACACTGGTATGGCCAGATATGGCACAGAACCGTTAAAAACATATTCTTGAAATTTTGACCCCGAAGATGAGGCCGAAGCAGTTCGCGTTCAACTAAAGGCACATTATGTCTTTTCCGATATTCTGTGTGTTACACTTCACATTTTGTAGAGAAAAGTTAATGCATGCATTAAGATATGTGACCACACATTGCCTTATATGAATGCACACAGGCATGTGGCTGGGCATTCTGAAATGTAATAAAATAATGAAATTTTATATTTCACACATCTGTTTCGCGGCGACACATACAACTCTGAAACACAAAAAATCACATCAACAATCGCTTGGAGAATGTGTTATGGTGTGTAAATATGTTAAAAATAAGTATATTTCACAACTCAAGTTTATTGTATAGTTTATAAAAACAAGGTACCCGCTACTTTTTGGAAAAAATCTTCCGGCTTTCACGGATTAAGGCTCGAAAATTTCCCGGATTTCACGGATGAAATTCTAATGTGTTCCGTAGTTTCTGTGGACGAAAAATTAACGTTAATAATAAATAAATGCCATGCTGGCCTCATTTAGTTCACAGCTACCCCTATATCTCAGCAAACTGATCGTAACTGTTTTCTCCTACACTACACTATAGCTCGATCCTACCTGCATTGAGCAGATCTTCGACGCTTATTTGCATCCTTGATTTTGCCAATTGGGGTGAGTCACGCATAACCGCAAAGTTTAGCGCGCCTGCACCCCTGACAAGCCTGTAACGCAAAAGCGAACGCTCAATGTAACCTCGTCCATAATTACCAATGGGACAGCTTTTGACCGCATAACAGCAGGTCCTGCTAGCTCCGCCGGCGGCTGCGCAGCTGAGCGATAGGGCCGAGGTTTTGGTCGTGTATCATCAGAAACAGTAGTTACACAGGGTTTCGAGAAGGCGGCCAAAATGGACAACTGGGCGCAGCCACAGCATGTTTTTTGCCCATCATATGGCTCCTCACCGCCGTAACGCCCATCCTGCTTAGGTCAAAACTGCTGTTACATAACTTCCTGTAACCCTTGAAGACAACTGTTGAATGTATTTTTCTCGGATTTCCCGCATTTTCCGGGCGTATTCCTAAATTTCCGGAATTCCCGGTTTTTCCAAATGAGCAGGAACCAAGTAAAATACTGGCGAATTCTTACATTGAAAGCCTGCGCCAGCCCCCACAAAGCTCACAAAGCAAACATAAAATATACAGGAAATATTAACGAGTTGGTATATAAAATTAGTCTAAAATATTTCAGCAAAAACAACCGACACCAATCCATGCCGTCAAAAAATTCTGGATCCGACTTTGTACAAAAAACATTCACGTTGTCAATAGCCAGACAAGTTTTCCTTAATGGGTTATCAGCAACAAAACATAATATTCAGCAATAACGACAATGAGAAAGAACACTATTGCGTCAACTAGCACAGTTATATCAGCAAAGTTTGTTGACCACTAAACTAATATAATAATAATGACAGCAATTATATTTGAAAACTCAAATACACATAATATTTATTGTTAGGACGATTATTGTGGATGCGACCTAGTTTCAAGCATGAGCATTTATGTGCAACACATATCAATTTAGTTGCTCTTTATTGTCTCAGTCATACTTCCACACAAAACTTTTTTGTCTCGTCAAGCTATCGTTTGACATTGAGCAAACTCATTCTACAGCATAACTAAACTATACTGACTCATTCTAAAGCGATTACTCTTAAATTTTTAGGCCTGACAATTATATATTATAGTTTACATGGTATATATTATACTGCCAAATACCACAAGATTCGTTAAGGTCACTGAAATTCCCGAATTCACTAATTATGTGTTTGGACGTTAATTAATAAAATTCGAAAATAAAATATCCTTTGGAATTATCGCTACAAATTTGGAAAACTTATCAGCGGGCTGACATTATCGTCTATCCTAATAAATGCATATTGCGCTACCTTTCTCACTGGCACAATGTAATAGTCAAAGCTGTTATGCAGCGTTCACGTTATAATGTCCCCGCTGTTTGGAACTTTTGACCCCCTGTAGTCGCGACCCTACCGTATAGGCGGTCAGAGTGACACCCATACTATAAATCAAATGCCGAGGGTGTACGACACACCCTTAGCTACTAAATTTTTTCTAGACAGTGTCGTACACACCCTTAGCTACCAATTTGGCGCGAATTAACTATAACGGACACTGTCTGTAGCGAATGCGGTTTATTAGTCAACTGTCCTGTGGAGTTTTTCCTAAATTCTCGATATTTATATCTAGCCCATATGAACATTGCTCAAATAATTCCGATCAGTGTCAATAAAACTGCCAGAAGACACAGTGTGCCTGACACTGTCGGCAAGTGGTAACACGCGTAACTAGCCACCGTTGAAAAAATTTATTAAAAACAGGGGGTGTCTAAGACACCCTGTTGTCAACAGTGTGTCTGACACTGTGTGGGGTACATAGGTTCCAAACGTTGGGGACATTATAACGTGAACGCCGCATTACTTTTCGTAGTTATTAAAATTATCACATAGCTCTTTAATGACAGTTGGATCAAATAGCCAAAATTGTTGGCTTTCTGGTGCTTATCCAATGCTATTTGTAGTTTGGCCAAGACTGCACTTATGGAGCACAGGAAGAAACAAAATACTGTCGTGCTACAGATTTACTATCAGCGTATCATGGACACAGTGTGTAGCATAGCCGTAACGCAAACGAAAATATTACACAAGTGTTAGTCGTGCAAACGATCTAATTGTCTATGATAGCTGTAAAAGTTGAAAATACATTATTTGTTTCTTCTGCTTCCATAATTTAGTGATTAATATGTGAATTGACCAGTGGTATACATCCATAGATAAATATATATCAACATAGTGGACTTATTTCGCATTTACCACGTGTCGACACCTAAAATGGGATTTACGGTGTCTATGTTTAAGCACGATTATTTGTTATTACCGAATTTCTACTATAAAAAATGCATCAGATTTTGTTTCTGCAGTTCTATAAATTTGCATTACCTGCAAGTCATACGAATGTGTTAGGGCACTGTTCTGCGACTGTACGCCGAATAAATCGCACAAATACGAACAGTTCAATGCAACATAAACAGCGCACATATATGCAATTCTGCGTACTGAAGTAATAAAGTAAGCAGAAGATGCACTAAACTGTTCCGAACAAACGTATCGGCTATCTTTTAGATCATGTAAGAATATTAACACTTTATTTACATGAAATTACTTGTGAAAATATGTGGTTTGTTATGGAAAATTTTGTATGGAACTTACATAAATCGTATGAATGATAATTACACACACATATTGAGGCTACATTATGGACATTTGCGCTTCACCATTGTAGATATTTCATGAGACAGTTAGAGTACACTATGGTTACGTTGTCATTGTGTGTCATTGGCAAGGTCACAATAATGTTAGCCACCTTTACATTTGGGATATGTCACATCCATTTTATTCATACACGCCAACGTGCTTATGCTTCGTTATTTAGATTTATTCATACTTATACGTAAACTGCAGTTAAGTAAAGCTACACTGCGCTTTCACAAAGAATACACCTCGATTACGCAGTAGTTATGTAGGCCTTGAATGGCTAAAAGCTGATGTTTAAATAAAATGTGTGAAACTGAATGAATGTGAGATTTGTGACAGTCATCATCTCGCCAACCTGTTATATAAACATAAGATGATTTAGATTGGGGCGCCTAAGGTTGGATTCTGTCACGCGGTCAAGTCAGGCTAGTGACGTTTTCACATAGCCGATCGCTGCCTTGTAAAGTAAAGTGGACAACCTAGCTAAGCCTACAACGTTTGTACTACCGGAGCTGGGCCATTTATATTATTTTGTATAAACGATGTTGGCCATTACAACATATTTATTTAGTATTGAAATTAAATTTATTATTTTGAGGTTTAATCATAAATTTCCGAAAGGAACACCTGGATACTCGCCGTTTGCCGTATTAAAACAGCGTTAAACATGCCATAAATTTACTTTCCGAACCAGAAATAGCTACGACAAATAAGTAGGTAAACCTAACTATTAGCTGTCTGGAAATAAATTTTTGCACTATATAGGGCAATAAGACATTTAATTTTTCTAAACTGTCGGTACAGCAGGACACTGGGTGTTTAAATATTTTATGGTCTGTTTTTAAAAGGCAAATTCGCCTTTACGCTGAACGTTGTTATACAACGTCCTTAACGTGTTGTCTTAGCGATCAAATATAATCTAGGCCGGCCTTTGTGACAATTTAATAGCCCCGCTCGGCTGTTAGCTAACATATTTACAGGAACTGACGGGGCGAGAAAAATGTCATAGCTGGTGGTCTAGGCTAGCTGATCTAATATTGCTACAGTCGGCTGTGACAAAATCCGGCTCTAGTGCACGCATCTTAGGGTACATGACACATCATGTCAAAACTGACTCCATGAAATCACATTTTCACAAAACATTAGGCATACCCGTAAATCATCCAGATTTACCTACTGTGGGTTAATGAAGGAATTGACATATCGCAGATCAAAATTAATCGGTCTCTTGCAAGAAGACTGAATAGAGGCGGACAACGGACTTACTACATATGGCAAATCTGCCACTTTCATAACAAACCCATTCTTAGTCAAATCTTCAACATTAGTTTAGTATCTGAGTTTGGTGCTATTTTTTTATGATTATTTAATGAAATTTTCCTTTTAGGAATTTCTAGGCACAGTAAAGTATGCAGCCATGTCAACCACAAGCCCAATAGCTCAAATCGCGCGCCCGATGATTAGATGCCGCCGCAAGCACAGACATATTCATGCGTGAGTATACTTTTAGCTTTGTAGCACCCGGATTCTTCTTTTGTCAAGGCAGTTCACGATTGTAAAAGCGACGAACAAATCACAATTTTCCATTACGTGCGTACTTGATTTGCGATGCAGCAACGGTAAACGCTGTTCGTGGTCACTTTTTGCTAACCGCGTAGTAGCGAAAATGCGATTGCCAATCGTGGTTTTTTCGTATGCTGTAATCCACAAATAGACTGCGAACATAGCTGTCTCATTGATAATGTCATTTGATGAACGCAGACACACGCGCGAAGTCGACAAATTTGCACGAACGAAAATTTCATTCGTACATCACCGAGCCCGTGTTCGCGTTCCTCTCACAAAATGCGAATAGCAATGGCAAAATATGTACGCAAATTTCTATACGAATCAGTTCATAATTTTGACAAATGAACAACCTTGGCGTGCGCACCTAAAAGGGGACTCACGCATTAATACACTTTTTCCCATATACTATTATTGTTTCGTATCTGACACCGATTGGGACCACAAAAAATCGGAAAAACGATAATTTTCAGGGATATGGGTAAACTGAGCATTTTCTGAACCGCCTCACCGAGCTGAAGTCATTGGTACCAAAATCAGCTCTGTATCTTCAAAATTGACCAAACTCGGGTTGGGGCTAAACGAAAAGACCCTCACTCTATACTAGGCCGTCCACTTCGTCCAAATTAGAGGGAAGCGAAGCTTCGATCTGAATACAGATAACTATCGGTGCCCGCCAATACCTGGTGTTGAAGGCCACCCGACTTCAGCTCTACCATGATGACTCCGAGCCGACTCGAACTAAACTGTACGAAACAGTATTAAAGCCACTACTCAGTCCTCACTAATACTACTCGATTTGGCATTTGACAAAGAACACAAACAAAACTGTGACATATAGAACCAATAAATTCACGAGCCTGTACAAGATTGCAAGTGAATACACAAGAGTAGTAGCGTTGATTATATTCTAGCTAATTTCCATATTCAAAGCAGTTTGTGTTTCTGTAAAACCACAAATAAATCTGATAACGCACTCAACCACAGTTCACGGAAATGTACATGCGAAACTCACTCATACAATTAATGATGACAATATATGTTTACCACTGGAATTATGCAAGAGTAAACTTAAGATGCGCCTTCGACCATCCTCTTTTGACACCATGTACAAACGTTGTTAGAGTGTAGCCTACGTGGTCCTAGGGGTGTTTAGTCCCACCGTAGATTACACAAGACTACTACGTCAACTTTTACACGTAAGTGCGTCTCCCAATGCAATCTCCAATGATGCCTTATTTGCTTATTCTTAGGGACTTAATGTGTCACCACTTATGATAACTTTCGTTTATTTCTTCCAATACAATACAACAAAATACAACCAATACATACAAAACACATAAACAGCTGAACCGTACTCACTTTGATCGCGCAGCTTCTGAGGCCGACTGAGGCCCTGATCTAGCTGCGCAACCGCTTAAATACCCGAGCTAAAGTCTACTCCCAATTTTCTCCCTACTGATTTCTCTAAGTTATCGAAATTACATAGTAATGTTTTCCAGGTGTTACTCTGGTACCACTCCCATGAAATTCCCTCTTAAACCTAAGTGGATTTTAGTCGTTAGAGAATAAGATTTTGTGAATTTCTCCGAATTCTAAGTATAAACAAATTTTAAGATTTTATCCGAAAATCCAGCAGATACACATACACATATCCGCTAATGTAGGCCTAATGCTTAAGGCACCCAACCCTTACACTCAAATTCAATATATTTAAATTCTATGCCTTAGGCTCACATAAAACTCTTTAATTCTGCTACTCCCTTGACAACTCCCTCAAAATTAGCTAAGTCTTAAAATCCTCCTGCGCTCTGTATAAAAATTTCAGCACAAGCTAAATATATTCAGTGCACATAGAAACGTAAACACACGACAAATGATACTGCATACATACAGTACGTTCCGACATTGAACAAATTCATAAACATGTTATGTATACACATATCCTGTAGAGATAAACATATACAATACATACAAGTTTATACACATTCACAATCAATAACCCAGCACATATTTTACAGCATATGCTTGACACAGATGATAAACAATATTGTTAAATAATCTTCCCCACAGTAATATTGCTCATGGGCTAGGTTTGGGTTCCCGAAAGAGGAAACTCTTGAGCATGGAAAGAAATCGTTTTAGTATAAACCAGGTAAGGCAAACCACGTCACAAGAGAACAAAACTCGGATTTCAATAGCCGTATTTGGTTTCAATAGCCGTATTTTTCTGTTCCATAACGCCATTAGCGAATGCAATTCGTCCCGTATACTTTAACACCATTATGTTCGCGAACATTTTTAAATTATAATATATGAAATATGAACCGGACTAATTTCTGTTCTTTAATGCAAAAAAATGAAATTTGTGTCCAGTGAACAACTAAATGGCAATTGCTTTTAACATAAAAGGGGCAGTGTAAGGTTACTCATGCATTACTGTTTACTTGCGTCATAAATTGGAAAGGAGAATGCCGTAAAATGCATTGGATATAATTTATTAAAACATAATATATACAAGATAACTATGCAACGATGTAGCATGTAAAGTGATAATTCATAGTTCATGTAAAATTTTGTAAACAAGGTTTCAAAATTTAAGTTTATGTTCGCTACATGTTTCCAAATACGTTTTAATGGTAATACCACTGTCACATAAGTTTTTTCAGAGCACTATCGGTATAATAGCCACAAAAACATATGCTGACTGCCATAATATTAGCGACGTTAGGGTTTTATTTTTATGTGTAAGGTATCAATGTACAAAATGGTAGTGATTCGGCAGTACCTGTGAGTTATGGGGTTTAACATATTTCAATAAAACCTGGGAAAATAATTTGATTTTTACGATACTTTGCATATCATAGCTGCTCAAGGTCCAAGGTTCCAAGGGAGTTGCCATGGCCCTCAAGAATGGGAGTTGGCCTTTGGTTTCCACAGAGCGCAATTAGCCGTTCGGCGGAGTGGTCGGGGGCGCATGTGGCGGGCCTCGGCGCCTATGTGCTCGACGTAGGTAGGATGATTGAGGAACGGCAAATCGGCCCGAGGGAAAGAGATCCGCCACCTCAAGGAGATACCTCCTATGAACGTGTATGGTGTATATACTGGCTAAACATAGCGTACACAAACTTATTTTTCTGTTTGAGATTTTTAGTTTAAAGCTTGTTATACTTTTTAATAAATTTTGTATACTAAATAAAATTTATTTGAATTTTGAGTGAATACTTATGTCTGGTGTCGGCATTTACAAATTTCAACGCTTCAAACTATTTCACATCAGCTAAACGTTTTTAATATTATAGTGAATAAACTTTTATCATACAGGTATATACTCTCCGAAGAAACCATCCCATTATCATACCAACGCAAACGCTAAGTTGGTACAAAAAATATTTTTTGCAAATAGCCGCTTTGTTCAACCGTAGACTGTAATATATCTCTTTAAGTTCTTTCCCCAGTATTGTCGGCATATGTTCTTGTGGCTATAATAACGGTTAGAACTCTCTAACAGTGGTATTAGCATTAATACGTATTTGTAAACATGTAGCGAACATAAACTTACATTTTGAAACCTTGTTTCCAAAATTTTACATGAATAAACTTATGCCCTTTACTTGCTACATCGTTGCATTGTTATCTTGTATTACTTCCTTTGCAAGGTCACGAGATACAGGTTAGATTCAGAGTTAAATTAGGGTCAAAACATAATTATGAAGCTTTGGTAACTTAAGATTGACGATAGTTCAATTAGATTCCTACTGGTGAGACGAAAGGCTTACCCAATCGAGCACCCCAGTACCCCTTCTCCCGGAATTTGGACCTTTAAGCATATATACAGCGTACAATCCTACAGTGGGCGAATTGTATCAATATCTAGCTACCGCCGAAAATACTTGTAAGACTTTCCATTAGCTATGACAAACAAATTTATTTAGCAATGTAAATAAATAATAAA
This sequence comes from Trileptium ribeirensis, assembly GCA_030248225.1. Lineage (NCBI taxonomy): Eukaryota > Metazoa > Nematoda > Enoplea > Enoplida > Thoracostomopsidae > Trileptium > Trileptium ribeirensis. The sequence goes on from JASANE010000844.1 coordinate 19,666, forward strand.
GTCTTTGGCTTTGGTTATCTATAAAATGAAAATGAAAATGCAGTTAGGAAACGGATACATAACGAAATGGTCGACATGTACCTATTTACCAGGGTATGTGTTTGCGGAATTTGTCCCGGCTTCAAACAAACAAATTTCTATTCATTCAAAAACGTGTTCTCGAAGTTTTTTTTCACTTAATGCGTTCACTTCGTGCAGTAAAGCTTGTGCCGGCTCAATCGGAATAATAAATATTAACAGTGAACATGTTCTATTTCCTTAACTGACTAAGTTTCCCTATTAAAAAAGCTATATCTCAAAAGAACATTAATTATAGGTTTTTAAAAAAACTCCAAAAATGTTCCTTAAAAATGCACCCCTATTGGCATAAAACATACGATAGGGACACACTCGTATCCCTATAATTTGGTAAAACAGATCAACAAAGTCTTAAATTCCGATTGCATTTTCTAAGATGTACACAAAAATGGTTGCTCAATTACTAAAATAGAAATTGCATGAATTATTTGCAGATAAATTTCCAAAGTCATTTGATCGTTTTTCTGATCGAATGGTTGAAAATACTTGTTACTGTCCAAAATTCGACAAAGTAAAATTATGGATTGTCTTTGTTACAGAAAATATATACCATGAAGATAAATATATGCAAACTATAAGAAATGCGCAATATACCTTTCTTCTTAAAAAGTTGCATGATGAGTCCACAATACTTAATCATGGGAAGCGAATATGGCAAATATGCCGTATTAACTACAGGCTGTTTTATAGTGTCCTGTAATGCATCATTTGCCTTAAGATGTGTGCAGCAGGGCCGGATTTTGTCACAGTCTGCCGCAGCTCTAAAGCCATGCTTGGCTAGCCACGGTCAGCCAATGTGACATTTTTTGGGCCGAGCGAGACCCTTTATAAATATGTATAGCTAATAGTACATGAGGCTTATAAATTGTCACAAGGGTCGGAATCGGCCCTAAAGGCCACAAATATGTGACGACAATTTAAAATCGCCAAAAATGGAAATTAATGATAGTGATGGTCATATATCCGTAAAAAATTCTTCCTGTTACAACAGCATAATTTTCATGCATGATAAAGAATGTTTTACATAGCTACTAGGTTGGCTTGTAAAAGGCGCTTAAACAAAAATTTTGAAAATAGCTATATTTACGTATTTATTTTGCCTGAATTTATGCGCTTTGCGTTTAAATACTACTAACCTTGCCTTTTTTGTGCCTAAAGCTAAATATTTTCGATGTAATACAATCTGTTAAACTGAATGTAATAAATATTTTTTTCAGTAGCCCGTCCCAGCAACAAACGAACAAAGGATAAAACAGATAAAGATGATCAAGGAACATTAAAATAAAAGCTATTTAAAGTTGCAACAGATTAGTTGCCCTGAAATAAACTAATCATCATGCATTAAATGCGGTCGAATTAATGATAGAGGTGTGACGAACATTACTCACATGGTACGGTTACTAAGATCAGTAGGACGACAAGAGGCTAGAATTTTTAGTTATCATTATGCATAATTTACCTTAATTTGTGTGTACCTAGGGCCGGATTCTGTCACAGAGACAATTTGGACCGGTGACAAGAACGTACAGCCACATCCGGACCTTCATAAATAAAATAAATAGCTAAGCTATCCTAATATGTTTGCACTGGCCGGGAGTGGCTATGTCTCAGGGTTTGATAGCTGGGACGGGCTACTGAAAAATATGTATTACATTCAGTTTAAGAGATTGGGTTACATCGAAAATGTTTAGTTCTAGGCCCAAAAAAGGCAAGATTAGTAGTACATTAGAAGCAAAGCGCATAAATTTAGATAAAATATATACGTAAATATAGCTATTTTCAAAATTTTTGTTTAAGCACCTTTTACAAGCCAACCTCGTAGCTATGTAAAACATACTTTTTCATGCATGAAAATTATGCTACTGTAACTGGAAGTATGTTTTACGGATATATGACCGTAACTAGCATCAGTTTCCATTTTTTGCCATTTTCCATTGTCGTCATTCTGGCTTTTAGAGCCGAGTCCGGCCCTTGTGACAATTTATCAGCTTCACTTTACTATTAGCTAAACATATTTGTACGGTCTGGGTCGGCCCACAAAATGTCACACTGACTAACCGCGGCTAGCAAAGCATGGCTTTAGATTCACGACAGACTGTGACAAAATCCGGCCATACTGCATACATCTTAAGGTAAATGATGCATTACAGGACACTATAAAACAGCCTGTAGTTAATACGGCATATTTGCCATATTCGCTTCCCATGATTTAGTATTGTGGACTCATCATGCAACTTTTTAAGAAGAAAGGTATATTGCGCATTTCTTATAGTTTGCATATATTTATCTTCATGGTATATATTTTCTGTAACAAAGACAATCCATAATTTTACTTTGTCGAATTTTGGACAGTAACAAGTATTTTCAACCATTCGATCAGAAAAACGATCAAATGACTTTGGAAATTTATCTGCAAATAATTCATGCAATTTCTATTTTAGTAATTTGAGCAACCATTTTTGTGTACATCTTAGAAAATGCAATCGGAATTTAAGACTTTGTTGATCTGTTTTACCAAATTATAGGGATACGAGTGTGTCCCTATCGTATGTTTTATGCCAATAGGGGTGCATTTTTAAGGAACATTTTTGGAGTTTTTTTAAAAACCTATAATTAATGTTCTTTTGAGATATAGCTTTTTTAATAGGGAAACTTAGTCAGTTAAGGAAATAGAACATGTTCACTGTTAATACTTATTATTCCGATTGAGCCGGCACAAGCTTTACTGCACGAAGTAAACGCATTAAGTGAAAAAACTTTGAGAACACGTTTTTGAATGAATAGAAATTTGTTTGTTTGAAGCCGGGACAAATTCCACAAACACATACCCTGTTAAATAGGTACATGTCGACCATTTCGTTATGTATCCGTTTCCTAACTACATTTTCATTTTCATTTTATAGATAACCAAAGCCAAAGACTTTATTATTTATTTACATTGCTAAATAAATTTGTTTGTCATAGCTAATGGAAAGACTTACAAGTATTTTCGGCGGTAGCTAGATATTGATATAATTCGCCCACTGCAGCATTGTACGCTGTATATATGCTTAAAGGTCCAAATTCCGGGAGAAGGGGTACTGGGTGTTGATTTGTTAGCCTTTCGTCTCACCAGTAGGAATTTAATTGAACTATAATTCAATCTTAAGTTACCAAAGCTTCAGTGAGATTATGTTTTGACCCTCATTTAATTCTGAATCTAACCTTCTATCTCGTGGCACTTGCAAAGGAAGTAGTGCCAAGATTAACAATGCAACGATATAGCAAGTAAAGGGCGTAGGTTTATTTAGTGTAAAATTTTGGAAACAAGGGTTTCAGATACGTTATGTTCGCTACATGTTTACAAATACGTATTAATGTGTTAGTAGCCACTGTTAGAGAGTTCTAACCGTTATTATAGCCAGGACGTATGCCGACAATACTGGGGAAAGGACGAGGATATATTAGTCTACGGTTGAACAAAGCGGCTATTTGCAAAAAATATTTTTTGTACCAACTTAGCGTTTGCGTTGGGTATGATAATGAGATAGTTTCTTCGGGAGAGTATATACCTGTATGATAAAAGTTTATTCACTATAATATTAAAAACGTTTAGCTGAGAATGTGAAATAGTTTGAAGCGTTGAAATTTGTAAAAGCAACCACCAGACCTAAGTATTCACTCAAAATTCAAATAAATTTTATTTTGTATACAAAATTTGTTAAAAAGTATAACAAGCTTTAAACTAAAAATCTCAAACAGAAAAATAAGTTTGTGTACGCTATGTTTAGCCAGTATATACACCATACACGTTCATAGGAGGTATCTCCTTGAGGTGGCGGATCTCTCTCCCTCGGGCCGATTTGCCGTTCCTCAATCATCCTACCTACGTCGAGCACATAGGCGCCGAGGCCCGCCACATGCGCCCCCGACCACTCCGCCGAACGGCGAATTTCGCTCTGTGGAAACCAAAGGCCAACTCCCATTCTTGAGGGCCATGGCAACTCCCTTGGAACCTTGGACCTTGAGCAGCTATGATATGCAAAGTATCGTAAAAATCAAATTATTTTCCCAGGTTTTATTGAAATATGTTAAACCCCATAACTCACAGGTACTGCCGAATCACTGCCATTTTGTACATTGATACCTTACACATAAAAATAAAACCCTAACGTCGGTAATATTATGGCAGTCAGCATATGTTTTTGTGGCTATTATACCGATAGTGCTCTGAAAAAACTTATGTGACAGTGGTATTACCATTAAAACGTATTTGGAAACATGTAGCGAACATAAACTTAAATTTTGAAACCTTGTTTACAAAATTTTACATGAACTATGAATTATCACTTTACATGCTACATCGTTGCATAGTTATCTTGTATATATTATGTTTTAATAAATTATATCTAATGCATTTTACGGCATTCTCCTTTCCAATTAATGACGCAAGTAAACAGTAATGCATGAGTAACCTTACACTGCCCCTTTTATGTTAAAAGCAATTGCCATTTAGTTGTTCACTGGACACAAATTTCATTTTTTGCATTAAAGAACAGAAATTAGTCCGGTTCATATTTCATATATTATAATTTAAAAATGTTCGCGAACATAATGGTGTTAAAGTATACGGGACGAATTGCATTCGCTAATGGCGTTATGGAACAGAAAAATACGGCTATTGAAACCAATTACGGCTATTGAAATCCGAGTTTTGTTCTCTTGTGACGTGGTTTGCCTTACCTGGTTTATATTAAAACGATTTCTTTCCATGCTCAAGAGTTTCCTCTTTCGGGAGCCCAAACCTAGCCCATGAGCAATATTACTGTGGGGAAGATTATTTAACAATATTGCTTATCATCTGTGTCAAGCATATGCTGTAAAATATGTGCTGGGTTATTGATTGTGAATGTGTATAAACTTGTATGTATTGTATATGTTTATCTCTACAGGATATGTGTATACATAACATGTTTATGAATTTGTTCTATGTCGGAACGTATTGTATGTATGCAGTATCATTTGTCGTGTGTTTACGTTTCTATGTGCATTCAATGTATTTAGCTTGTGCTGAAATTTTTATATAGGGCGCAGGAGAATTTTAAGACTTAGCTAATTTTGTGGGACTTCTCAAGGGTTTAATAGAATTAAAGAGTTTTATGTGAGCATAAGGCATAGAATTTAAATATATTGAATTTGAGTGTAAGGGTTGGTTGCTTTAAGCATTAGGCCTACATTAGCGGATATGTATATGTGTATCTGCTGGATTTACGGATAAAATCTTAAATTTTGTTTATACTTAAGAATTCGGGGAAATCCATAAAAACTTATTCTCTAACGATTAAAATTCTCTTAGGTTAAAAAGTGAATTTTGTGGGAGTGGAACTGGAGTAAAACTTGGAAAACTTTACTATGTAATTTGGAAAACTTTGAGAGATAAACTAGGAGAAAATTGAGAGTAAACCTATAGCTCGGGTATGTAGGCGCTTGCGCAGTTAGATCAGAGCCTCGGTAGGCCTCAGAAGCTGCGCAATCAAGGTGAGTACGGTTCAGCCGTTTATGTGTTTTATATGTATTGGTTGTATTTTGTTGTATTGTATTGGAAGAAATAAACGATAGTTATCATAAGTGGTGACACATTAAGTCCCTAAGAATAAGCAAATAAGGCAGCATTGGAGATTGCATTGAAGCATTTGGTGTAAAAGTTGACGTTGTTGTGTGTAATCTACGGTGGGACTAAACACCCCTAGGACCACGTAGGCTACACTCTAACAACGTTTGTACATGGTGTCAAAAGAGGATGGTCGAAGGCGCATCTTAAGTTTACTCTTGCATAATTCCAGTGGTAAACATATATTGTCATCATTAATTGTATGAGTGAGTTTCGCATGTACATTTCCGTGAACTGTGGTTGAGTGCGTTATCAGATTTATTTGTGGTTTTACAGAAACACAAACTGCTTTGAATATGGAAATTAGCTAGAATATAATCAACGCTACTACTCTTGTGTATTCACTTGCAATCTTGTACAGGCTCGTGAATTTGTTGGTTCTATATGTCACAGTTTTGTTTGTGTTCTTTGTCAAATGCCAAATCGAGTAGTATTAGTGAGGACTGAGTAGTGGCTTTAATACAGTTTCGTACAGTTTAGTTCGAGTCGGCTCGGAGTCAGCATGGTAGAGCTGAAGTCGGGTGGCCTTCAACACCAGGTATTGGCGGGCACCGATAGTTATCTGTGTACGATCGAAGCTTCGCTTTCATCTAATTTGGACGAAGTGGACGGCCTAGTATAGAGTGAGGGTCTTTTCGTTTAGCCCCAACCCGAGTTTGGTCAATTTTGAAGATACAGAGCTGATTTTGGTACCAATCGATTCAGCTCGGTGAGGCGGTTCAGAAAATGCTCAGTTTACCCATATCCCTGAAAATTATCGTTTTCCGATTTTTTGTGGTCCCAATCGGTGTCAGATACGAAACAATAATAGTATATGGGAAAAAGTGTATTAATGCGTGAGTCCCCTTTAGGTGCGCACGCCAAGGTTGTTCTTTTGTCAAAATTTACGAACTGATTCGTATAGAAATTTGCGTACATATTTTGCCATTGCTATTCGCATTTTGTGAACGCGAACATGGGCTCGGTGATGTACGAATGAAATTTTCGTTCGTGCAAATTTGTCGACTTAGCACGTGTGTCTGCGTTCATCAAATGACATTATCAATGAGACAGCTATGTTCGCAGTCTATTTGTGGATTACAGCATACGAAAAAACCACGATTGGCAATCGCATTTTCGCTACTACGCGGTTAGCAAAAAGTGACCACGAACAGCGTTTACCGTTGCTGCATCGCAAATCAAGTACGCACGTAATGGAAAATTGTGATTTGTTCGTCGCTTTTACGATCGTGAACTGCCTTGACAAAAGAACAATCCAGGTATTCAAAGCTAAAGTATACTCACGCATGAATATGTCTGTGCTTGCGGGGGCATCTAAGCATCGGGCGCGCGATTTGAGCTATTGGGCTTGTGGTTGACATGGCTGCATACTTTACTGTGCCTAGAAATTCCTGAAAGGAAAATTTCATTAAATAATCGTCCTGCGTTAGCCCAAGCTCAGGTACTCAGGCTTTTGTTGAAGATTTGACTAAGAATGGGTTTGTTATGAAAGTGGCAGATTTGCCATATGTAGTAAGTCCGTTGTCCGCCTCTATTCAGTCTTCTTGCAAGAACAGATTAATTTTGATCTGCGATATGTCAATTCCTTCATTAACTCACAGTAGGTAAATCTGGATGATTTACGGGTAGCCTAATGTTTTGTGAAAATGTGATTTCATGGAGTCGTTTGACATGATGTGTCATGTACCCTAAGATGCGTGCACTAGAGCCGGATTTTGTCACAGCCGACTGTGGCGATAATGTCCAGATCAGCTAGCCTAGACCACCGGGTATGACATTTTTCTAGCCCCGTCAGTTCCTGTAAATATGTTAGCTAACAGCCGAGCGGGGCTCTAAAATTGTCACAAAGGCCGGCCTAGATTATATATGATCGCTAAGACAACACTTAAGGACGTTGTATAACAACGTTCAGCGTAAAGGCGAATTTGCCTTTGAAAACACACCATAAAATATTTAAACACCCAGTGTCCTGCTGTACCGACAGTTTGAGAAAATTCCGAATGTCTTATTGCCCTATATAGTGCAAAAATTTATTTCCAGACAGCTAATAGTTAGGTTTACCTACTTATTTGTCGTAGCTATTTCTGGTTCGGAAAGTAAATTTATGGCATGTTTAACGCTGTTTTAACGGCAAACGGCGAGTATCCAGGTGTTCGGTTCGGAAATGTATGATTAAACCTCAAAATAATAAATTTAATACCAATACTAAATAAATATGTTGTAATGGCCAACGTCGTATATCAAAACAAGATACATGGCCCACTCCGGCTAGTACAAAGTTGTAGGCTTAGCTAGGTTGTCCACATTACTTTACAAGGCAGCGATCGGCTATGTGAAAACGTCACTAGCCTGACTTGACCGCGTGACAGAATCCAACCTTAGGCGCCCCAATCTAAATCATCTTATGTTTATATAACAGGTTGGCGAGATGACTGTCACAAATCTCACATTCATTCAGTTTCACACATTTTATTTAAACATCAGCTTTTAGCCATTCAAGGCCTACATAACTACTGCGTAATCGAGGTGTATTCTTTGTGAAAGCGCAGTGTAGCTTTACTTAACTGCAGTTTACGTATAAGTATGAATAAATCTAAATAACGAAGCATAAGCACGTTGGCGTGTATGAATAAAATGGATGTGACATATCCCAAATGTAAAGGTGGCTAACATTATTGTGACCTTGCCAATGACACACAATGACAACGTAACCATAGTGTACTCTAACTGTCTCATGAAATATCTACAATGGTGAAGCGCAAATGTCCATAATGTAGCCTCAATATGTGTGTGTAATTATCATTCATACGATTTATGTAAGTTCCATACAAAATTTTCCATAACAAACCACATATTTTCACAAGTAATTTCATGTAAATAAAGTGTTAATATTCTTACATGATCTGAAAGATAGCCGATACGTTTGTTCGGAACAGTTTAGTGCATCTTCTGCTTACTTTATTACTTCAGTACGCAGAATTGCATATATGTGCGCTGTTTATGTTGCATTGAACTGTTCGTATTTGTGCGATTTATTCGGCGTACAGTCGCAGAACAGTGCCCTAACACATTCGTATGACTTGCAGGTAATGCAAATTTATAGAACTGCAGAAACAAAATCTGATGCATTTTTTATAGTAGAAATTCGGTAATAACAAATAATCGTGCTTAAACATAGACACCGTAAATCCCATTTTAGGTGTCGACACGTGGTAAATGCGAAATAAGTCCACTATGTTGATATATATTTATCTATGGATGTATACCACTGGTCAATTCACATATTAATCACTAAATTATGGAAGCAGAAGAAACAAATAATGTATTTTCAACTTTTACAGCTATCATAGACAATTAGATCGTTTGCACGACTAACACTTGTGTAATATTTTCGTTTGCGTTACGGCTATGCTACACACTGTGTCCATGATACGCTGATAGTAAATCTGTAGCACGACAGTATTTTGTTTCTTCCTGTGCTCCATAAGTGCAGTTGGCCGGACTACAAATAGCATTGGATAAGCACCAGAAAGCCAACAATTTTGGCTATTTGATCCAACTGTCATTAAAGAGCTATGTGATAATTTTAATAACTACGAAAAGTAATGCGGCGTTCACGTTATAATGTCCCCAACGTTTGGAACCTATGTACCCCACACAGTGTCAGACACACTGTTGACAGAGCAGTATTGCGTCTACCCTGTTTTTCATAATTTTTTTCAACGGTGGCTAGTTACGCGTGTTACCACTTGCCGACAGTGTCAGGCACACTGTGTCTTCTGGCAGTTTTATTGACACTGATCGGAATTATTTGAGCAATGTTCATATGGGCTAGATATAAATATCGAGAATTTAGGAAAAACTCCACAGGACAGTTGACTAATAAACCGCATTCGCTACAGACAGTGTCCGTTATAGTTAATTCGCGCCAAATTGGTAGCTAAGAGAGTATAGACACTGTCTAGAAAAATTTAGTAGCTAAGGGTGTGTCGTACACCCTCGGCATTTGATTTATAGTATGGGTGTCACTAACCCCTATACGGTAGGGTAGCGACTACAGGGGACAAAAGTTCTAAACAACGGGGACATGTATAACGTGAACGCTGCATAACAGCTTTGACTATTACATTGTGCCAGTGAGAAAGGTAGCGCAATATGCATTTATTAGGATAGACGATAATGTCAGCCCGCTGATAAATTTTCCAAATTTGTAGCGATAATTCAAAGGATATTTTATTTTCGAATTTTATTTAATTGACGTCCAAACACATTAATTAGTGAATTGGGAATTTCAGTGACCTTAACGAATCTTGTGGTATTTGGCAGTATAATATATACCATGTAACCTATAATATATAATTGTCAGGCCTAAAAATTTAAAGAGTAATCGCTTTAGAATGAGTCAGTATAGTTTAGTTATGCTGTAGAACCAGTTTGCTCAATGTCAAACGATAGCTTGACGAGACAAAAAAGTTTTGTGTGGAAGTATGACTGAGACAATAAAGAGCAACTAAATTGATATGTGTTGCACATAAATGCTCATGCTTGAAGCTAGGTCGCATCCACAACAATCGGTCCTAACAATAAATATTAATGTGTATTTAAGTTTTAAAATATAATTGCTGTCATTATTATTTATATCTCAGTTTTGTGGTCAACAAACTTTGCTAATATAACTGTGCTAGTTGACGCAAGTAGTGTTCTTTCTCATTGTCGTTATTGCTGAATATTATGTTTTGTTGCTGATAGACCCTTTAAGGAAAACTTTGTCGGCTATTGACAACGTGAATGTTTTTTGTACAAAGTCGGATACAGAGATTTTTGACGGCATGGATTGGTGTCGGTTGTTTTTGCTGAAATAATTTTTAAGATGCAATTTATATACCGACTCGTTAATATTTCCCTGTATATTTTATGTTTTGCTTTGTGAGCTTTGTGGGGGCTGGCGCAGGCTTTCAATGTAGAGATTTCGCCAAGTATTTAACTTGGTTCCTGCTCCATTTGGAAAAACCGGGAATTCGGGAAATTTAGGAATACGCCCGGAAAATGCGGAAAATACAGATAAATACATTCAACAAGTTGTCTTCAAAGGTTACAGGAAGTTATGTAACAGCAGTTTTGACCTAAGCAGGATGGGCGTTACGGCGGTGAGGAGCCATATGATGGGCAAAAAACATGCTGTGGCTGCGCCCAGTTGTCCATTTTGGCCGCCTTCTCGAAACCCTGTGTAACTACTGTTTCTGATGATACACGACCAAAACCTCGGCCCTATCGCTCAGCTGCGCAGCCGCCGGCGGAGCTAGCAGGACCTGCTGTTATGCGGTCAAAAGCTGTCCCATTGGTAATTATGGACGAGGTTACATTGAGCGTTCGCTTTTGCGTTACAGGCTTGTCAGGGTGCAGGCGCGCTAAACTTTGCGGTTATGCGTGACTCACCCCAATTGGCAAAATCAAGGATGCAAATAAGCGTCGAAGATCTGCTCAATGCAGGTAGGATGAGGCTCGTGTAGTGTAGGAGAAAACAGTTACGATCAGTTTGCTGAGATATAGGGGTAGCTGTGAACTAAATGAGGCCAGCATGGCATTTATTTATTATTAACGTTAATTTTTCGTCCACAGAAACTACGGAACACATTAGAATTTCATCCGTGAAATCCGGGAAATTTTCGAGCCTTAATCCGTGAAAGCCGGAAGATTTTTTCCAAAAAGTAGCGGGTACCTTGTTTTTATAAACTATACAATAAACTTGAGTTGTGAAATATACTTATTTTTAACATATTTACACACCATAACACATTCTCCAAGCGATTGTTGATGTGATTTTTTGTGTTTCAGAGTTGTATATGTCGCCGCGAAACAGATGTGTGAAATATAAAATTTCATTATTTTATTACATTTCAGAATGCCCAGCCACATGCCTGTGTGCATTCATATAAGGCAATGTGTGGTCACATATCTTAATGCATGCATTAACTTTTCTATTACAAAATGTGAAGTGTAACACACAGAATATCGGAAAAGACATAATGTGCCTTTAGTTGAACGCGAACTGCTTAGGCCTCATCTTCGGGGTCAAAATTTCAAGAATATGTTTTTAACGGTTCTGTGCCGGATCCCGCCATCCCCGTGTTTCGCAGCACCATATCACGCGACGCAGCTTCTCATCGAACGATGGGAAACCCGCCGACGGAATCAGCTCATCGAAATCGACAACTTTGCTGACTAAAGACTTTTGTGTGGGATTACTCCCTGGGCAGCTGTTGGCCCGGACATAGTTCATCTAGCCTTTTCCAGAAATACCCATTTTTCAGATTTAGCCGTGCTGTTTGTTTTTACCTTACAATGACTGCTGTTTTGTGGTTTCAAACACGCTGGAAATGATTGTTTTGCTATCTAGAGTCCAACGTGACTATATTATACTTTTTCATGGGGTTTCAAGGGTTTTATGGTCGATGAACCTTATTTCTACATTGTAGCGCGTTTTCATTTGTATGAATTTGTATTGCGTGCAGGGCATCAAGAATGGTTTATTGAGGTATTTTTGAAGGCTGAATACAATGAATTTCATTCTCTTTAGT
>JASANE010000846.1:0-21342 GCA_030248225.1 Trileptium ribeirensis
TTGAAATTTCAAAATTCCGACCGTCCGGGAATAGGAGGCCGTTGACAATCTAAGGGGAAGGGAAGTGATCAGAATCAAGACCATCAAGTTTACCTGGTTTGAGCGAACCATAGCCTAATGGTCGCAAAAGTAAGCTGAAACAAATGGGTTACGGTAGTTTCCGATTATTCGGAAATAACGGACCTCGGGCCTGTTTATCGGCCCGTAACCGTCCAACGGTTCAGATTTACCGGAAATGCCCCGAGTACTTTTCGGTAGAGAATTTCCAGGGCTCTCGAACGAGCCCAAGATATCGCATATCGCTGGAGGATTTCACGAGATATCAGGGGGACAAATAGGTGAACATTCAATCAACAGCCAATACTTACGCTAGGTTTGGTTGGTGACCATGGTCCCGAGTGGACCTGACATAGGCATATATGGATATATAATTATGTATATATGTAGATATGTGTGTGCTGCCTGATCTTCGTGTCTCGGTATGTCTATTTTCCCGCCCCCACCGTATCAGAACTTTTATTTTTATAGCATCCGTTGACGCCCAAAATGGCCTGACCCGCACCCTAACAACCGGTTTTCTGGTGACCATCGGATCACTGATTGAAAGTATGCGTGTTTCTAAGTAGTGTATCCATTTAGGCATCTGACGAGGCCAGGCGGGTCTCGATCTGACCAGCCCTCCCGCTGCCATATAGCTTACTTCCCTGTTCTATAATGCACCACGAAAATTCAACATAAAATTCCTTCAGTTTGTACCAACTCCGTATTTGACCACAGACCCTAAACGTGCTCATGCGACCCCTCATTTTATTTGTCTGCTCCTGGCGAGCACAACGATATCCGGTGGGTCTTTGTCCGACTTCGCGTTAGCCTCTTATGACCGATAATGTGCCCCCCCAATTTGGCATACCGACTGCAAGTGGGTACAGACCGACCGAAAATTTAACCCCAACTCAAAGGTAGGCATAATGCCCCTCATTGCATTCGTCGCGTCGAGACATCTTCAACGATGCCCGGCGGGTCTCCATCCGTCGCCCCGTTAACCCGGGACGGCCGAAAATGCGCCCCCACTTTTTGCCGACACTCTCTTTAACGGTCTTTAACAGTCGTGATTTTAGTGCCCCTCTACCCGTTGCCGTTAAGGAAGGGAAAACACCCCTCGTTTGAATCGCCTTTCCAAGGCGAGTTCAACGATGTCCGGCGGGCGTCGCTCCGCCCAACCGTTAGAGCGGGAGAGCCCGCTGAAACCCCGTATGCTAATATATGTCGGAACCCACAATTGGGTCCCGACCCGCCACTGCGTCTACCCCCTCGTGTTTGGCATCATTCAGCCCCGTTTTTCGTCCTGGGACCGAATTTCGCCCCAGCCCCTCGAAATTCCCTAGGGAACCCCCTGTCCCGACTCCCTTCCCTGTCCTTTCTTTTTCGTTTTCTTTTTCTTTCTTTCCACTCTCTCTAACCGACTTCTTTGGTCGGTTGTCGTCGTTGCTGTCGCCATGTGTGTGTGTGTGTGTACGTGTGTGTATGTGCTGCTGGTGTTGTTGTTGTTGTTGTTGTTGTTGTTGGGTTGTGCTAATGTCGTTGTGGTTCTGCATGTTTCTAGTGTGGCCTCGAGCGACCTTTCTGTCGCTCAGGTCGCCTGTGTGTCTCATGTGTAGTGTGTGTTCATGAGTATTGTATGTGTATGTGTTTGTGGATATAGATATATATATATATATAGTATGTAAAACGACACAAAAAACAGGACATGTAGGGACAGGACGTACAAAATTCCGTTAAATTTGTGAGTTTTACGGACGGACTGGACACATAAGAATAGGACAGACGGGGGGTAGGTTTAGGGCCCTCCCGTGGGTTCCGGGAGTTCCTGAATAGGACCCCGGATAGACCGAAAGATGCTTAGGATTGTGCTACGCCCTAAAACACGAAATAAGTTCATTCCTACCTTCGGTTCCCCCCCCCCTTTGGGACGTCCAAAGACGTCCTGTCGGGATATTTGAAATCTAGCTAGGAATGCTAGGAATTCTAGGAATGTTTGGCTTTATCTTGTAAGCCGACATATAAACGTGCAATGTTTGCACGTTTATCTATGGAGAGGGCGATAAAATTTAGCCCCAGATGCCCTCCAAATAAGCTTAATTAGGTGATGGATGAGGCAGCTAACTCGCTAAATAGCAGAAATTTGGCTTTAAATCGGCGAGTTAGCTGGGGGAAAATTTGATGGATGAGAACCAGAACGCGGAAAAGACATATTCTAGCTTATCTTGAATGCTTTGTAGGGGGAAAAGATTTAAAATTTTGAATATTTGACGGGTGATTTAACAGCTTTCGTGGGACATTTGGGGGATAACGACCCAGCTAAGTTAGGTAAGAGATTTAAAAGATCTGAGTAATGAGTTTTCGACAAGTTTCTGACAAGAATTTGGGACTACAGATGGGGTAAAATCGGAGATTTTGGAAGAAAACTCGCAGATGGCCGACCTCCGAGTAATCGGAGGGTTCAAATTTGATGTCGGCGATTTCGATTGAAGCCGACTCTCTCTAACGGGGTCCCAGGGTTTACGATAGCTGTCAAAATCAAAATCTTGGGAATTTTTCGATTGGGCGCCCGGGTTTGACCTCGAAAAAGTGGGCGTCAAAAGAACGTCGCCGATTGGATGGCGACAAAATCGCCATGCTTCAACATAGCAGAAAATTTTGAAGCGACGACTACCGCGTCGTCTCTTCGAATCAGTTCGACTTCGGCAGCGCGGAGTTCGGTCGACTCTACTGACCGGCTCCGACGCTTATATTTTGTCGTATTTATTTCGCAACGAGTTTGCTTTCCCGTGCTTTCTTTCGTGTGTTTTCGATTGGCGTTTGGAATGGAATTCGGCCGACGGAGGACCCGCGTAGACGCCTTCTGTCTCGCGGAAGGGGACTGGCTGTTGCCGTCCCGGACCGAATATTGTAAGTGAGGAGGAGAACCAGGCGTATGGGGGTTTATTTTCCCCAGGTGAAAATGTAACAGATCCTTGTTTTTGAGTAGTGGTCGCGCAAGCTTATCATCGACAGCTTGACCAGACGCCCGTCGGAGGACGTCTTAGTTTTACACGTCAGCGGACCCCACTTTTGCATGTTCCTTGACAAACCTCCTATAGTCGAGTTCCGTTTCGGACAGGTTGAGTGATTGCACGGGGGGGTGCTAAGTTGTGAACACGAAAGTCGAAGTAGTTCTGATTCCCCGTGGTCATAGGCAAACCAACCACAAATGGACGCCTCTCGTCCATGCTTTTACATGATTTATTTCTTTAGAGTTAGGACTCGTGAAATTTTCCTGAGCTGACCACGGTAAAAGTTCATTACAAAACCATAGGGACTTGCAGTTTTCCTTGTTTCTGCTCATATTTATGGTTCACAATTTTTCAGCTTAATGGACTGTTCGACGCTCATGCCGCTGCTTGAGCTCGGACTGATTTCGCAGTTAGGGACAGAGGACTAGCCTCTGTCGGGCTTTAGGAAGCCCTCAAAATTTCGTTTATCAGCTTGAGCTAAGCAAATTTGGGGATTACAAAAAGACTGAACAAATTCTAGGTTACTTCAGCGTGAGCATAAGGTATTGGCACTCCGCAAGGAGCGAGTTTAATACGGCGTTTATGCGATTTTGCTAGTATTTGATTTGTTCACCATTAGGACGGTTAATACCAGCTTTACATAAGGATTAGCCCCGACTTCGTGAGTCTTCGAGAGCCCCTCACGTCCGAATTTACTAGGCGCTCGCTCCGCGAGATTTGCTTCGAAATCGGCTCGGCCCGATTGCTAAATTTACTAACGTTGAACATAAAACGCTTACGTGGTTAAGCCTAACGGCAGGACGTCGTATACCACCTGCTCCCAAAATGAACCGACGGCATGGCAAAGTGCCCCAAATCGGCCACCCGAAACTCTTTCAAAAGCACGATAGGGTGCGCAATGTTCAAAAGGAGATCACAATAGTCGCATTCTACTAAAGGAAAATCGCGACCTTTCGCGAATCGTTTTGACCTCGAACTGAGTAAGTGCAAAACCCCGTTTTCTTTTCAGAGCGACTTGATCGCTGAGTTTAAGCAGTTTTTAGTTTTATCCCTGGTTGCCCATTAGGCTATGTACTGTGTATGCTATTGCTCTGAGTTTGGTCGTCTTTGCCTCTCTCCTTTTTCATATTCCCGTTTCAAGTTTCGATCCTGCACGGGGAATTCAAGCCCGCTGCAGAAATTTCAGTATTAACCACTCGACCACCGAGGTCCGACAAAATTCATTAAAATTTCGATGTTAACTCGACTGCACAGTTTCGATAGTGCAGTCGAGACACTGTACAATTTCGATACGTACAGTGTAATAAGGTCTTAGGGTAAGATAGAGAGAGTGAGAAGAAAACAAAGACAAAAGAAAACAACGGAGAAGAAAAGAACAGGGAACCAAGCCAAGAAACAACAACCAAAAAAGGAGAAAAAGAAAAGGGACGCAGACGCGTCCGAGGGCGAAACGCCCCATGTCCCTTGCGCCAAGCACACTTTAAACTCAGGCCCGACTATAGAATTAGCCTAGGCGCCCTCATTCGCTCGAAACCCGTAGAACAGCGGCATTGGTCGCCTAGGACCCCGTCCCAAATGGTAATTGCCCTTGCAGGCAGCTACTTTGGCAGTTGAAAAGTTACTAGGGACGACCTTGCCAAAGGATTAAACTGTGTCCCCAGCGAGTCTAACGTAGTTCAGTTGGTATTCCACCTCCATAATTAACCGCCTCGTTATAGGCCAAGCATTTACGGAATTCCAGGAGCTCATTTATGGAATTTTAGGACAAGGAGCAGGATCTCAGTTCTCCCTGGACTGCGGACGGCATCGAAAAAAGAGCGATCATCATTTACCATAAGGTCCGCCTTAAGGACGAAACGTAGTGAGGAATTCGATAAGAATTCTAGGCAGTATTTGTGAGACTAGGACGACGTCGGACGGAGTTTTCAACGTTTGACTCCCAAGTTGACGCCTTGTTGGTTGCACCATGCGCCTCGGCATCGGTTAGCTTGTGCTCTGAGTAATTATTCACGCTTTACTGTTTCATAACGAGTATCATAACTGCTTTCGTTGATCTTACTGTGCTTTACCTTGTATTGTATGTCCACGTTTTCGTACCCCGACTCATGCCCCTTTGTTTACGGGAATCAGGCAATAAACGAAACGAGCCCCTTTTTTTAGTTCTTGTACAACCGTTGCAATGCGGATAACCCGGCGCGTGATTAAGAGCGAATTCAGAAGCACGCCAGAACACATCACCCGAGCGATAGCTGACTTAGTTGACGTTCAGAGTTGAACGACTCGGCATAGATTCTGGTCCGGTATTTCCGGGAACGCGTTCGCTCGCGCCGCCTCGCTCCCCGACTGGACGCGGACAAGGGAATGAACGGGTACGACGATGTCCACCTTTGTTGTTTAGGATTATGCTCTATTTGCCCGTCTATACTTTGACATTGTACTATACTTTAGAAATAAAATCTTGAAAATCCTTTAACGTGTCCTGTGTTGTTTATCTCCGGCGTAATCATTACGTCCGAACGGACGGGCCAGCCCCGCGTGCCACGGCTTGACGGAGGGAATGTTCCAAGCCCTGACACGTGCGGTTCGCCATGAATATCGGTACTCTTAAATGATGAAATTATAGCGAGAGAGGTCCGCGTCATTATCTACTGGACTCAATCATAGAATTATCATATTCAGGTGAAGTACAAAGTTTGTTAGGAAAATTTTATCACTAGATACTAATACAGTCCAGATACCACATCGCAAAATAGATACCCCCGACGTTAAACTCTCAGGGCATGTCGGAACCCTGTGGGGGCCACATAGGCTATAACAAATTAAGTGTTCGATCAAGTATCAACTGAGTGGAACTCAAAATTCATCTTGTCAAATCATACTTACCACGCTTTTTACTGTAGGTCACGCTAGACAAAACAACTTCCATTAGATTGAGATAGGGAACATTGGTTTGACATTATGACCTGTGAGCAGGTTTCGGTGTCAACCTCCCTGGGGGACCTCAGCAATCATACCCAGATACTAGACACGTGCGCAACCAATCGGGCGGGGTCCGAACACACCCCGTGAAGCGCGCCTGCGGCCTGCTAAGCTCCGTAACTTCTTGGGTCTGACCAAGAAAAGTGGCTAAAATAGAAAACTTAGGGTCCGCCCTTGAGGTTATGATAGCCGGGGTCGTATGGGCATGGTGTTAGGAAGTTGCGCCATGCAGCTGCGTCACCGTTATTACATCGACCAAAACAACAAACCATTGGAGCAGAGTCCCTATTTCAGTGGAGTGCACGTTCAAGAAAATAAATTTTACCGTGGTCGACTCAGGAATATTCGATAACCCTAACTCAAAAGCAGCAAGTCATGAAAAACGAAAAACCTAGACGAGAAGCGTCCATTTTGAGTTTGTCTTACCTTACGACCACGGGGAATCAGCAGGACTTCGGTGCATATGGCTAGTTCCCGCAATGCTCTGCACTTGAGTGCTCAAAACTCTTCGGGCTTCTGCCTCGGAACTCGACACCAGATACTAATTCCAGAAAGACTTAAGTGTTAAAATTTTCTGCTGGAATGGCTAGGTCCAAATCAAGCGTTAGTGAAGCAACCTAGCTAAGGGGAAACCACTTTGAATTCCAGATCCGCCAAAACGAATGGCCTGTTACCGTCTATTACATCAGGGAAACAAAACCCCTTTAAGGTGCAATTTCTTTCTCATTCTTACGGACTCTGATCCTGGGCAGCAATAGAGGAACCCCCTTCGTGAAGCTAAAACCTACGCGGAAGTCTTCATCATCGATCCAAACTCGAAGCGTAAATGAAGAGAAAGCAGAGCAAACCAAAAAATAGCATAAACGTAAACATGAAATACTGCGTCGGAGCCGGTCAGTAGAGTCGACCGAACTCCGCGCTGCCGAAGTCGAACTGATTCCATGATTCGACGCGTTGGTCGTAACCTCGAAGTTTTCGCCTATAGTTAAGGATGGCGCCGTCCAATCGTTGGCGATTTCTCGTCGCCCACTTTTTCGGGTTTTTTGTTTAGTGTCCAATTAGGGACACTTCCGGAAATTTGTATTTGACAGGTACCGTAAGCCGTCGATGTCCTTAGCGAGAGTCGGCTTCAATCAACTTTGCCGACATCTAGTTGACCATCTGCGACTTTTACCCCAATTTTCTCATGAAACTCGAGCTTTTAAGCCTCAACTTCCAGCAATTAGTGCCGGATGTTCGTGGAAATTCGAGTTTTATTTGCTCGATTTCATGTCCCAGATTGGTTTGGTCAATATCGTCGACTTCCGGGACACTCGATCTCTAAGCTTTTTTGAATTTGTTTGCTCTCTTCTTCTTGGTCTAACCGACAACTCGTTGTCCCACGCAACGACCAGCAATCAGCCAAAGCTCTAATTGTTTGGCGACCCCATCTGCTGCGTCGCCTTTGTGGTTTCGACCTGCTTCCCTCCCAATTAAGCCAAATTTGACTTGAAAGATGATCCTAGCTCATGAGGACATCTTAAAACGTCAAGAAAAATCAAGCTAGTTTTCAATTTTCTTGGGACTATCTAAGCTTCAACGACTTGCTTGGGGTGGGGAACCGGCCGTGAGAAAACGGCCGTCTCGAGACTAGAGACGGGGCAACCGCCAACGGGTTCCTAACCGGACAGGGACCCCGCTCCTAGGCCCCTAGAGCTCGCAGGAGGGCCCTAAAGTCACCCCCATTCGTTCTAATCGTCCATATTTTGTCCGTCCGTAAAACTCTCAAATTTAGTGTTCTTAGCACATGGTGTCCTCGTCCGTCCGTTTTTTCTTCATGTCCATATATAAATACATATCGACTTATATATATATATATACAAATAAACATATTACACACATATCTACACAAATATAGTCATGAGCACACACACAAAAACACGTAGATACATATGAACACACAACAGACACAGCGGCGACCTGAGCGACAGAGAGGTCGCTCAAGTACAACAACAACAACAACATAACAACATAGCGGCAGCGAAAAGGACAGCGAGGTCATGGCCAGAGCGAGACGGGAAGCGGGCGGACTGTGGGGCAAGTGAAACCCGGGGGATTTTCAAGCGGCTGGATCAAGATTAGGTCCCAGGACGAAAAACGGGGCCGATCGATACCAAACACGAGGGGGAAGGGCGTAGTAGCGGGTTCTGATGTATATTTTAGTATGGGGAGCTTTAGCGGACTCTTCTGCATCTTGGGCGGAGCGGCGGCCGCCGGGTGTCGTTGAACTCGTCGTCCAATGGCGATTTGAATGAGGGGTGATATCGCTGCCGGGGCGGCAGGGGTAAAAATGGTGCTAAAATTATAACGATTAGAGAGAGTAACGGCTACAGTAAGGGCGCTTTCGACGGTTGTCCCGGGTTAACGGGGCGACGGACCGTGTCCCGCCGCGTATTTTGGAGATGTCTCATCGAGACGAATCTAATGAGAGGCGGTTCGCCCATTTTGGAGTTGAGAGAAAAATTCCGAATCATTTGTGCCCACTAGTGGTTAACGACAGAGATTTAGGCGCCTTTGAGTAACTACAGCGGGTCAGCAGGGATTCGGACGGGGGTCCAGCGCACGTCGTTGGATTTGTACAATCACGACGAACAAAACGAGTGGTCGCACGCACCGGTTCAGAAGTGGGGAAACAACGAGGATAAAAAAGGTGGGGATGTGCATCAGTCGGGGAGCTAAGGAAACATGGTGATTTCACCTGCAATAGTCGTCCAAGGGGCACACACACATGCATATGTATATTTATATAGTCTGTCATAATTATATGGAAAGTAACAGTCCGGATTCTGCTTGGACAACCAACTTAGCGTAAGTAGCGGTTGTCTTTATACGTTACAAGCAAGGTTCAGGCGTTGTCTGGAACGATTTTAGTGTCCAAGAATGGCCCCCAAAATGATCCACTAACTTGCTCCGGTTATACCCGGATGATGCTGCCCTAGACGGGTGCGGGCCATCAAATTAACCCAGTATCCGTCGTTCTTTGCAAGCTCGAAAGCTACCGTACGTGTAAAGCTAGTTGGTAGTGAATGGTGATTTCCCGTGACCATTGCCTAATATGCAGCTAAAACCAAGTAGACTTAATATTTTTGATTTCTGTCTTAATAAACTTATTAACTTGAACGTGCAGCCAGGGGCCACCTATTCCCGGACGGTCATAATCGTCAAAGTTTTAACTTAAAATGGCGGCTGATTGGGGTTCGGCATGATTCCTTGTTTCTGTCGGTGGGGTTCCATGTCCAGTCTTCTCTCTAATTAGGTCAAATCATAACACTCGTCCCGGTAAGAACACGGTTACTAAAGCAAAGATCATCATTTGATAAAATGCGACAATTTGTTGTATACGCGAAACACTGATAAAGAGGCGACACTTTATATACGAACCACGGATAAAGATACTACATTTTTATATACGAACCACTGATAAAGATACTACATTTTATACACGAACCACTGATAAAGATACTACATTTTTATATACGAACCACTGATAAAGATACTACATTTTTATATACGAACCACGGATAAAGATACTACATTTTTATATACGAACCACGGATAAAGACACAACAAATTTATACCCAAGTTACTGATAAAAATACGACAATTTATATGCGAACCACCTAATAAAAAATACGACATTTTTATACACAAGCCACTTATAAAATACGACAATTTTATATACGAACGACTGGTGAAAATACAAACTGTGACCCTTTATGGGTGCCAACTTGTTTCGGTACGATCTTAGATGCTAGAGTCATGAAAAACTTCGTAACGGGCCGGAACGGGCCTGCTACAATTTTTTTACGTAACTTCTTAGAAACAAAGCTTGGAAATTGACCTTTCAGAAGCGGTATATATCAGCGTGGTTTACCACCACCTGTGTAACCATATACGGCTGAGTTATTTGTAACAGCCCAAGTTTTTATAAGAATTTTGAGTCTATTCAACAAAGGGCCCATGGCACCTTTAGGGGCTTCCCATTTTCCCGTCGGAAATTATATTACGTTGTGTGTCCGATATATTAGATACACATTTGTATATGTTGTTTTTCCCATATTCTCAACCAGTACAATGTGAGAAGTCAGGTGAACGCGAAATTGGGAAAACGGGAAATTGGGAACACGAAAAATTGGGAAATTGCAAATCAGGAGAAGGGGAATACGTGAAGTTGGGAAAGGGGAAAATTAGCAAAACGAAAAATCGCGAAAATGAGAATTTATGAAAATCGGAAACTGGAAAAACGGGTATTTCCGGATCTTGACTTTCTTGTTTTCCAATGTTCACATTTCCCGTTTTACTTATTTCCCTTTTTTTCAACATTTTTCTATTTCCCAATACTATGATTTCTCGACAGTTTCGTGTTTCATCATTTCACCACATTTCCCCATTTTCGTACTTCGGTGTTTCCAAATATTGTGTCGTTTCGCCACTTTAGCTGGATATGATACTATGATCTTTTTCTTGAAATAAATTTTTCAAATTTCGTCAAACTTTATTTTCAGAATTGTGTAGACTGTCTTCATTTGTTAGGTTATGTATCGTGTGCAGGCCTCAATTTTTTTCGGTACGCTGAATACGAAAATTTGATCCGCAATTTACCACGATTAGTTCATGCATTTTTCAGCGGTTTAGGATCGATGGACACGATTTCCGGAATATAGTCTGTGTTCGATTGTTGGGTTACGCATTGATTGCTAGGCATCAAGCATGGTCTGCATATATGTTTTAGTACACACAATACAATCATCAGTATCTAGTCCACATATTTGCTTCAGTACGTTGACATCAATCATCGCGATTTACAACTTTTCAGAACAATAGTTTTTGTGGGACCCCTCTCAGGGCCTCGGCGAGCCTGAATATGATACGGTGATCTTTTTCTTGAAATAAATTTTTTAAATTTCGTCAAACTTTATTTCCATAAATGTGTTGTCTGTCTTGATTTGTTAGGTTATGTATCGTGTGCAAGCCATAAGCCATAGTGTATGCTATATTTTTCGATATGCTCAATACAACAATTTGATTATCTACAATCCCCCACGAATAGTTCATGCCTTTTCCAGCGGTTTTAAATTGGCTTAGGGTCAATGAACACGATTTCTAGAATATAATCTGTTGTCTTTTTGCTAGGTTATGTATTCAGCGTACTAAAGACATATATAGATCATTCTCGATGTCGAGCACGCAATACATAACCTAGCAAAAGACAACAGATTATATTATTAGAATGGTGTTCATTGACCCTAAGCCAATTTAAAACCGCTGGAAAAGGCATGAGTATCGTGGGGGATTGTAGATAATCAAATTGTTGTATTGAGCATATCAAAAATATAGCATACACTATGGCTTATGGCTTGCACACGATACATAACCTAACAAATCAAGACAACACATTTATGGAAATAAAGTTTGACGAAATTTTAAAAAATTTATTTCAAGAAAAAGATCACCGTATCATTGTCAGGCTCGCCGAGGCCCTGAGAGGGGTCCGCCGAGAACTTTCTGTTCTGAAAAAGTCTAAATCGCGATGATTGATGTCAACGTACTGAAGCAAATATGTGGACTAGATACTGATGATTGTATTGTGTGTACTAAAACATATATGCAGACCATGCTTGATGCCTAGCAATCAATGCGTAACCCAAACGAAACACAGACTATATTCCGGAAATCGTGTAGTCGATCCTAAACCACTGAAAAATGCATGAACTAATCGTGGTAAATTGCGGATCAAATTTTAGTCCTGGCGTACAAAAAATTGAGGCCTGCACACGATACATAACCTAACAAATGAAGACAGTCTACACAATTCTGAAAATAAAGTTTGACGAAATTTGAAAAATTTATTTCAAGAAAAAGATCATAGTATCATATCCAGCTAAAGTGGCGAAACGACACAATATTTGGAAACACCGAAGTACGA
Source organism: Trileptium ribeirensis (assembly GCA_030248225.1). Lineage (NCBI taxonomy): Eukaryota > Metazoa > Nematoda > Enoplea > Enoplida > Thoracostomopsidae > Trileptium > Trileptium ribeirensis. The sequence goes on from JASANE010000846.1 coordinate 11,998, forward strand.
AAATGGGGAAATGTGGTGAAATGATGAAACACGAAACTGTCGAGAAATAATACATATTGGGAAATAGAAAAATGTTGAAAAAAAGGGAAATAAGTAAAACGGGAAATGTGAACATTTGGAAAACAAGAAAGTCAAGAATCCGGAAATACCCGTTTTTCCAGTTTTCCGATTTTCATAAATTCTCAATTTTCGCGATTTTTCGTTTTGCTCTCCCTTTTCCCAACTTCACGTATTCCCCTTCTCCTGATTTGCAATTTCCCAAATTTTTTCGTGTTCCCGATTTCCCGTTTTCCCAATTTCGCGTTCACCTGACTTCTCACATTGTACTGGTTGAGAATATGGGAAAACGGACGTGTACAAATGTGTATCTAATATATCGGACACACAACGTAATATAATTTAGAGACGGGAAAATGGGAAGCCCTAAAGGTGCCATCGGGCCCTTTGTGAAATAGACTCAAAATTCTTATAAAAACTTAGGATATTTACGAATAATTCAGCCGTATATGGTTTCACAGGTGGTGGTAAACCACGCTGATATATACCGCTTCTGAAAGGTCAATTTTTCCAAGCTTTGTTTCTAAGAAGTTACGTAAAAAAATTGTAGCAGGCCCGTTCCGGACCATTACGAAGTTTTCATGACTCCAGCGTCTAGATCATACCGAAACAAGTTGGCAGCCATAAATGGTAACAGTTTGTATTTTCACCGTGGTTCGTGTATAAAAATGTAGTATTTTTATCCGTGGTTCGTATATAAAAATGTAATGTCTTTATCCGTGGTTCGTATATAAAAAATGCAATATCTTTATCCGTGGTTCGTACATAAAAATGTAGTATTTTTATCCGTGGTTTGTATATAAAAAATGTAATATCTCTATCCATGATTCGTATATAAAAATGTAGTCTTTTTATCCGTGGTTCGTATATAAAAATATAGTATCTTTATTCGTGGTTCGTATATAAAAATGTAGTATCTTCATCCGTGGTTCGTATATAAAAATGTAGTATCTTTACCCGTGGTTCGTATATAAAATGTCGCATTTTTATCAGTGTTTCGTGTATACAAAATTGTCGCGTTTTATCAAATGATGATCTTTGCTTTAGTAACAGTGTTCTTACCGGGACGAGTGTTATGATTTGACTTGATTAGAGAGAAGTAAGCTGTTTCAACCCACGCGTAAGACTTAACATGGAACCCCACCGACAGAAACAAGGAATCATGCCGAACCCCAATCAGCCGCCATTATAAGTTAAAACTTTGACGGTTATGACCGTCCGGGAATAAGAGGCCCCTGGCTGCACGTTCAAGTTAACAAATTTGTTATGCGGCGTTCACGTTATAATGTCCCCGCTGTTTGGAACTTTTGTCCCCCTGTAGTCTCGACCCTACCGTATAGACAGTCAGGGTGACTTCCATACTGTAAATAAATTACCGAGGGTGTACCACACACCCCTAGCTACTACATTTTTTAACAGTGTCCTATACACTCTTAGCTATCAATTTGGCACGAATTAACAATAACGGGAACCGTGTGTAGCTGATGCGGTTCATTAATCAACTGTCCTATGTAGTTATTTCAAAATTTACGATATTTTTATCTAACCCATATGAACATTGCTTAAATAATTCCGAACACTGGCAATAAAACTGCCAGAAGACACGGTGTGCCTGACACTGTCCAGAAATGGTAATACACATAACTAGCTAATTTTGAAAAAAATTATTAAAAATATGGGGGTGTCCAAGACACCCTGTTTTCAACAGTGTGCCTGACACTGTGTGGTGTACATAGATTCCAAACGTTGGGGACATTATAACGTGAACGCCGCATTAAGACTGGAACCAAAAATATTAAGCTTACTTGGTTTTAGCTGCACACTAAGCAATGGTCACGGGAAATCACCATTCGCAACCAATTAGCTTTATACCTACGGTAGCTTTTGAGATTACAAAAAATGACGGATACCGGGTTAATTTGCTGGCCCGCACCCGTCTAGGGCAGTATCATCCGGGAATAACAGGAGCAGGTTGGTAGAACATTTTGGGGACTATTGTTGGACACTAAAATCGCCCGGACAACGCCTGAATCTAGCTTGCAACGTATAGAGACAACCGCTACTTACGCTAGGTTGGGTTGTCGAAGCAAGATTAAGACTATTACTTTTCATGTAGTTATAACATATCGTATCTATATCTATATGTGTGGATGTGTCCCTTAGCCGACTGCGTACGATCCCAAGACCCATGTACTTCCCCGCACGACTACGAACGCCCCTGCGCATATTTCAGGTAAAATTGCCCGATATCCCGTTGTAACACGCGACTGATGCATATCCCCACCTTTTTATCCTCGTTGTTCCCCACTTCTGAACCGGTGCTTGAGACCCCTCGTTTTGTTCGTCATAACTGTAGAAATCCGACGTCGTGCGCCGGACCCCCGTCCGGCTCCCCGCTGACCCGCTGTAGTTACTCAAAGGCGCCTAAATCTCTGTCGTCAACCGCTAGTGGGCACAGATGATTCGAGATTTTTCTCTCAACTCCAAAATGGGCGAACCGCTTCTCATTGGATTCGTCTCGACGAGACATCTCCAATAATACCCGGCGGGTCACGGTCTGCCGCCCCGTTAACCTGGGACAACCGTCGAAAGCGCCCCTACCGTAGCCTTTACTCTCTCTAATCGGTGTGATTTTAGCGCCATTTTTACCTATGCCGCTCCGGCAGCGATATAACCACTCATTTGAATCGCCATTGGACGACGAGTCCAACGATACCCGGCGGGCGTCGCTCCGCCCAACCGTTAACGCAGGAGAGCCCGCTAAATCTCCCCATACTAATGTACATCGAAACCCATAAGTGGGTCCAGACCCGCTATTATGTCCTCCCCCCTCGTGTTTGGTGTCGATCGGCCCCATTTTTCGTCCAGAGACCGAATATAACCCCAGCCCCTCGAAAATTCCCCGGGTTTCCCCTGTGCCACTGCCCGCCCGCATCCCGTCTCGCTCTCGCCGTAACCTCGCTGTCCTTTGCTCGCTTGTTTTCTTTTGCCGCTTTCTCTAACCGACATCGTTGGTCGGTTGTAGTTGTTGTTGTGCTGTGTGTCTTGTGCGTTACCTGAGCGACCTCTCTGTCGCTCAGGTCGTCGCTGTGTTTGTTGTGTGTTCATATGTGTCTACGTGTTTGTATATGTGTTCATGATATATTTGTAAGTATATATGTGTATATATGTATATAGATATATAGATATATAAGTAGATATGTATTGAATATGGACGACACGAAAGAAAAGGAAAAAGAAAAACAAGGAAGGACGAGGACAACATGTACAAATTGTCATTAAATTTGAGAGTTTTACGGACGGACAAAATATGGACGATTAGAAGGAAGGGGGTGAGTTTAGGGCCCTCCCGCGAGCTCTAGGGGCCTAGGAGTGGGGCCCCGTCCCGGTTAGGAACCCGTTGGAGGATTGCCCTGTCTCTAGCCTCAAGATGGGCCGTTTTCCATCACCGGTTCCCCCTGGGGCAAGTAGTTGAAGCTTAGATAGTCCCAAGAAAATTGAAAACAAGCTTGATTTTTCTTGACGTTTTAAGATGTCCTCATGAGCTAGGTCATCTTTCAAGTCAAATTTGGCTTAATTGGGAGGGAAGGAGTCGAACCACAAAGGCGGCGTAGCAGATGAGGTCGCCAAACAATTAGAGCTTTGGCTGATTGCTGGTCGTTGCGTTGGGACAACGAGTTGTAGGTCAGGAAAGCTTAAACAATCGAAGAAGAGGGCACAGATTGCAAAAAGCTTAGAGATCGAGTGTCCCGGACAGTACGAGGAATTATGTGGCCATTAACCATCTTGCGACAGAAAGCTGTCTAACAACAAACGCGTTGGATCAGATTTCGACGAACATCCGGCAGGAATTGCTGGAAGTTGAGGCTTAAAAGCTCGGATTTCATGAGAAAATCGGGGCTAAAATCACAGATGGTCAACTTCCGAGTACTCGGTGGGTTCAAAGTTGATGTCGGCAAAGTTGATTGAAGCCGACTCTCCCTAAGCACATTGACGGCTTACGGTAGCTGCCAAATTCGTAATTCCGGAAGTGTCCCCAATTGGACACTGAACGAAAACCCCGAAAAAGTGGGCGTCATGAAATCGTCAACGATTGGACGGCGACAAAATCGCCATTCTTAACTACAGACAAAAATTTTGAGGCGACGACCAACGCGTCGAATCATGGAATCAGTTCGACTTCGGCAGCGCGGAGTTCGGTCGACTCTACTGACCGGCTCCGACGCAGTATTTCATGTTTACGTTTATGCTATTTTTTGGTTTGCTCTGCTTTCTCTTCATTTACGCTTCGAGTTTGGATCGATGATGAAGACTTCCGCGTAGGTTTTAGCTTCACGAAGGGGGTTCCTCTATTGCTGCCCAGGATCAGAGTCCGTAAGAATGAGAAAGAAATTGCACCTTAAAGGGGTTTTGTTTCCCTGATGTAATAGACGGTAACAGGCCATTCGTTTTGGCGGATCTGGAATTCAAAGTGGTTTCCCCTTAGCTAGGTTGCTTCACTAACGCTTGATTTGGACCTAGCCATTCCAGCAGAAAATTTTAACACTTAAGTCTTTCTGGAATTAGTATCTGGTGTCGAGTTCCGAGGCAGAAGCCCGAAGAGTTTTGAGCACTCAAGTGCAGAGCATTGCGGGAACTAGCCATATGCACCGAAGTCCTGCTGATTCCCCGTGGTCGTAAGGTAAGACAAACTCAAAATGGACGCTTCTCGTCTAGGTTTTTCGTTTTTCATGACTTGCTGCTTTTGAGTTAGGGTTATCGAATATTCCTGAGTCGACCACGGTAAAATTTATTTTCTTGAACGTGCACTCCACTGAAATAGGGACTTGCTCAATGGTTTGTTGTTTTGGTTTCCAAATTTGTAGATTAGTTGATCGTTCAACGCCCATGCCGTGTTTGGGCTTGAACAGAAACGCAGATTAGGGACGGGGGATTAGCCTCCGTCGGGCTTTAGGAAGCCCTTAAAATTTTTCTATGTTACTGAGCTAAGAAAATTTGGGTATACAGAAGATTGAACAAATTTTAAGTGTTGTAACCTGAGGATAAGGTGTTTGTTGTTCACGAAGGTCTGTTTTACTCCTTCCTAACCAGTACAACCAGTAGAACCCATAGTTCATTGTGTTTTGGTGTTTATTTACGAAATAAATCACTATATGTTTAGGACACAGCTCTCACGCCAACGTAGTAAACATATTAATTAGACCCGACACCCCCTAGGACGGCTGACCAAAGCATAGTTAAACGACTATCCCGCCCCAAAAGAACGTGATAAACGGCCGGCGGATCGATGCCCCCAGCCATCCGAAGAGTCCACTAGACTCGTTTGGCGAAGTGCAAATGATTTGGGAATGAAACACCATGCCCCCGTCACAAATCTACTCTGTTAAAACAATTAAGGTTACCGGTGTTCATTGTAGTATAATGGCATGGTCTTCTCTCGAGACCAGTGGCCAAAAGGAAAACAGATAGTGAAATAACCCAATCGACCGGCCCTATAGCCGCAGCCAGTTTGGATCCATGCGGGAGAAGCACCTGGCGCTCCCGCCTCGAAAATTTAAAATTTCTTCTTCTTCACCCAGAGGAAGAAAAGTATTTGCCTCGCTCAGGCCATTTCGGCCCCAAACTGAGCAGCTGCAAAACCCCATTTTCCTTTTGGAGCGAGTTGATCGCTGAGTTTAGCTTGTTTTTACTTTTATCCCGAGTTGCCCGTTAGGCTATGCATCATGTCTGCTCAGATTCAGTTTTCTTTTTCACAGTTCTAGCGCTTGCCAGTTCATTTTGCCGCATCATGATTCGATCCTGCACGGGGAATTTAAGCCCGCTGCAGAATCATGTGTATTAATCAGTCAGCCATAGGAACACAACAACATCGACTACTAAGTCGACGATAACTCAACTGCACTACGCAATATTGCAGTGTAATAAGAAAAGTAGGGAATAGAGAAAGGCAACGTAACAACCAATGAGAAAACAGAAGACGCGAAGGCGTCCGGGGCCGATCGCCCCTGGCTCGACGACTCAAAGCGACCCCGAGGATAGGATACAAGGCCGAATAACCGGTCGGAAAGGGGCATGCTGCCCACTAAACGTGCCCCCACCATACCCCTATCAAAATTCCGGCAGAGGGAACGACTTGAAATCAATTAACCAGGCTCGCCCCTGGGGGCGGCCCCGAAATTAGTGTAGGAAAACACATAGTGTTGGTTCACGCCACGAACACGCCCCACCCTCCAGGAACTGACGGATTATTCGACCCCCCTTTCTCTTGCTTCCCTTTCGGTCCGTCGTACGATTTTGTAGACAAAATTGCCCGCGGCAACACATTGAGTCAGCGTGTAGGCGTCATGTCAAGCGAATCGCTAGGGAAAGACCGTCGGCACCCCGAGAGTGTTATTTTACCGATATTTCCCTGAGTACTCGCTAGGCCTTGCTCTGATGTCGTTTTAGTAGATCTCGCCTAGTCAAGTTAGGTCGCTGCTTGGCCCCTAAACCCGGCCTATGCCGTCGCCATGTGTGATAACAGTTTTGAGAAGCACGCTAAGGAGTATTTTTTGAAGCACCCTAGGGCCCCTGCTTCATGCACCCCATAGCTGAAGCATCGCCAGCATCTAGACGAAGCAGGGATAACCGCCCCTAGTCCGCGAACTGGCGGATATCTATTGTAACAGTCCCGTTCCGGCCCCGTTACGCGTCTTTTCACCGATTTCGATGTAAAAATTATTCGGGAACACCAACGAACTCATTTGGGAGAATTGGAAGGCTCTGGTGCCGTGAACCAGTCTTAAAGTTGACTGCGTAATTATGCCACCTTTTATCATTCGTCTTTATCATTTTATGCCGTATGCTATAATTCGGTTCGTTTTTATCATTTTATGCCGTATGCTATAATTGGGTTCGTTTGTACCATTTTATGCCGTATGCTATAATTGGGTGCGTTTTTATAATTTCATGCCGGATGCTATAATCGGGTTCGTTTTTATCATTTTATGCCGTATGCTATAATTGGGTTCGTTTTTATCATTTTATGCCGTATGCTATAATTGGGTTCGTTTTTATCATTTTATGCCGTATGCTATAATTGGGTTCGTTTTTATCATTTTATGCCGTATGCTATAATTGGGTTCGTTTCTATCATTTTATGCCGTATACTATAATTGGGTTCGTTTTACCATTTTATGCCGTATGTTATAATTGGGTTCTGCGTGATTCCCATTTTCTGTCGGTGTGGAGCTTAATGTCCAGCTTCTTAAATCGGTTGAAACAGCCTAATTTTCAATATATCGTCCAGACTGCTTCGGACAACACTCGTCCCGGTGATCAGACAGGCACTTGACAAGTAAAGATAAAGAGGTAATAATATAGCATCAAATAAAAACAGATCAGATTATAGCATACGGCATAGAATGATAAAAACGAATCCGATTATAGCATCCGGCATAAAATTATAAAAACGAACCCAATTATAACATACGGCATAAAATGGTACAAGCGAACCCAATTATAGCATACGGCATAAAATGGTACAAACGAACGCAATTATAGCATACGGCATAAAATGATAAAAACGAACCCGATTATAGCATACGGCATAAAATGATAAAAACGAACCCGATTATAGCATACGGCATAAAATGGTACAAACGAACCCAATTATAGCATACGGCATAAAATGATAAAAACGAACCCGATTATAGCATCCGGCATGAAATTATAAAAACGCACCCAATTATAGCATACGGCATAAAATGGTACAAACGAACCCAATTATAGCATACGGCATAAAATGATAAAAACGAACCGAATTATAGCATACGGCATAAAATGATAAAGACGAATGATAAAAGGTGGCATAATTACGCAGTCAACTTTAAGACTGGTTCACGGCACCAGAGTCTTCCTATTCTCCCAAATGAGTTCGTTGGTGTTCCCGAATAATTTTTACATCGAAATCGGTGAAAAGACGCGTAACGGGGCCGGAACGGGCCTGTTACAATAGATATCCGCCAGTTCGCGGACTAGGGGCGGTTATCCCTGCTTCGTCTAGATGCTGGCGATGCTTCAGCTATGGGGTGCATGAAGCAGGGGCCCTAGGGTGCTTCAAAAAATACTCCTTAGCGTGCTTCTCAAAACTGTTATCACATGCACGCGGCCGGGTTTAGGGGCCAAGCAGCGACCTAACTTGACTTGGCGAGCTCTATTAAAACGACATCGGAACAAGGCCTAGCGAGTACTCAGGGAAATATCCGTAAAATAACACTCTCTGTGTGCAGATGGACTTTCCTTAGCGATTCGCTTGACATGACGTCTACACGCTGACTGAATATGTTGCCGCGAGAAATTTTGCCTACCAAATCGTACGACGGACCGAAAGGGAAGCAAGAGAAGGGGGTCGAATAATCCGTCAGTTCCTGGAGGGTGGGGCGTGTTCGTGGCGTGAACCAACACTATGTGTTTTCCTACACCAATTTCGGGGCCGCTCCCACGGGCGAGCCTGGTTAATTGATTTCAAGTCGTTCCCTCTGCCAGAATTTTGATAGGGGCATGTTGGGAGCACGTTTAGTGGGCAGCATGCCCCTTTCCGACCGGTTATTCGGCCTTGTATCCTATCCTCGGGGTCGTTTTGAGTCGTCGGGTCAGGGGCGATCGGCCCCGGGCGCCTTCCCGTCTTTTGTTTTCTCTTTGGGTGTTTCGTTGCCTCTCTCTATTCCCTACTTTTTTATTACACTGCAATGTTGCAGTGTCTCAACGGCACCGTAGTGCTGTTGAGTTATCATCGACTTAGTAGTCGATGTTGTTGTGTTCCTATGGCGGACTGGTTAACACATATGATTCTGCAGCGGGCTTAAACTCCCGGTGCAGGATCGAATCATGATACGGGAAAATGAACTGGCAAGCGCTAGAATTGTGAAGAAGAAAACTGAATCTGAGCAGACATGATACATAGCCTAACGGGCAACTTGGGATAAAAGTAAAACCAAGGCAAACTCAGCGATCAACTCGCTCCAAAATTAAAACGGGGTTTTGCAGTTGTTCGGTTTGGGGCCGAAATGGCCTGAGCGAGGCAAATAGTTTTCTTTCTCGGGGTGAAGAAGGAGTAATTTTAAATTTTCGAGGCGAGAGCGCCAGGTGCTTCTCCCACATGGATCCAAACCGGCTGCGGCTATAGAGCCGGTCGATTGGGTTATTCAACTATCTGTTTTCCTTTTGGCCACTGGTCTCGAGAGAAGACCATGCCATTATACTACAATGAACACCGGTAACCTTAATTGTTTTAACAGAGTAGATTTG
>JASANE010000848.1:0-18069 GCA_030248225.1 Trileptium ribeirensis
TGCACGCAAGCTATAAACATAGAAGCTACCATTGATGTAGCCGCATAGTAATGGTCAGCAATATTTCACTCGACCTGCGGTAATGGAAATGTGTTATTAGCATTTGGCGGGCAATGGAAAGCCGTTGTCTTCATTTTTTCGTGCAATGGAAAGAAGTTATCTTTATTTTGCGTGCAATGGAATTAAGTTATCTTTATTTTGCGTGAAATCGTTGCGCGCCCTGGCTACGGTGTGCAGTTCGTGCACGCACTTCTGTGTGAAAGACGCTTTAGAGAGAGTAGCGGCTACGGTAGGGGCGCTTTCGTCGGCTGTCCCGGGTTAACGGGGCGGCGGACCATGACCCGCCGGGTAGTTTTGGAGATGTCTCGTCGAGATAAATCCAATGAGGGGCGGTTTGCCTACTTTCATGTTAGGGGTAGGTTTTTTGGATGTTTTGTACCCATCTGTAGTCGGCACTACGCAGCAGGGGCACTTTGGCGGTTTACTTCGGGCTAGCGGGAAGTCGAGCAGAGGCCCGCCGTCTATCGTCGTGTTCGCCAGGAACAGGCGAATTAAATGAGGGGTCGCACGTGCACATTTAAAGCCGGGGGTCGAGTGCGGCGTTGATGCACAACAGACGCAATTATACGCCGTATTTTCTAGGGCGTTATGAAACAGCCAAAATAACTCCTGTAACAACGGAATGGTTGGTCTGGTCGAGACCCGTCTGGTCTCGTTAGATGTCTCACTGGGTAAATTACGTAGAAACACGCACAATTCCACTCAATGATTCGATCGTAAAAAGAAAAACCAGTTACTAGGGCGCAGGTCAGGCAATTTTGGGGCGTTAGAGGGCGCTGTAAAAGGAGAGATCCGTACGGTGGGGCGGGAAAAATAGAGGTATCGAGGCTTAAAAATCAAGCAATACACACATACATAACTATATATCCCTAGATACACCTAAGTTATATCTACTCGGAACCATGGTAGCCAGCCAAACCTAGCGTAAGTAACGGCTGTTAGTTGAGCGATCGCCTGTTCGTCCCGCAGATATCTCGTGAAAACCTCCAGCGATTTGTGACATCTTGACCTCGTTCGAAAACCCTGAAAATTCTCTACCGAAAAGCACTCGGGGCATTTTCGGGAAATCTCAATCCTTGGACGGGTACGGGCCTATAAACAAACCCGATGCCCGTTGTTTCCGAATATTCGGAAGCTACCGTAACCGATTGGTTTCAGCTTATTGGCGCGACCATTATGCTATATTAAGCTTAACACCGGTAAGATCGACACTCTTGATTTGGATCACTATTCCAACGCCTTAGATTGTCGAAGGCCTCCTATTCCCGGACGGTTATTACCGACAATGTTTTAACGTATAATGGTGGCTGCTTGGGGATCGGCATGATTCTCCTTGTTCCTGTTGGTAAGGGCTCCAGGTTCAGTCTTACGCGTCGGTTGAAACAGCTTAGTTCTTTCTAATTAGGTCAAATCATAACACTCGTCCCGGTAAGAACACGGTTAATAAAGCAAAGATCATTCACTTAATGATACAGGACATCAAAGCAAATCATAACATTTTTATATATACGAACAATTATAAAACACGACATTTTTATATACGAACCACTGATAAAACACAACCTTTTTATATACAAACCACTGACAAAGCAGGACATTTTTATATACGAACTATTGATAAAATACGACATTTTTTTATACGAACCACTGGTAAAATACGACATTTTTATATACGAACTATTGATAAAACACGACATTTTTATACGAACCACTGATAAAATACGACACTTTTTATATACTAACTATTGATAAAACACGACATTTTTTTATACCAACTACTGATAAAATACGAAATATGACGCGATATAGGTGCCAATGTGTTTAGGTACGATTTTAGGTGCTGGAGTCATGAAAATGCTCGTAACGGGGCCGGAACGAGCCTGTTACATATAAGTCTAATAAGTTGTTTAGTTTCGGTTGCGACGAGGTTTGAAGCGATATCGACTTTTTTTATTAGCTTCCAAAGTTGGGCCGTCTATGCGAGTTGTAACATTCTCAGAAACCAGGATATGTACACGTGCAACATCGTTAGTATCAGAACTACCTGGTGATGCTAAGTATGAGCGTGGGACGTAAGAGCCATAAAAGCGCTTCAAATGCGTGACATTGAATCGGAAACTCGGTTTATCTGGGAAGTCACATGGTCAAATCAGAACCGCAGTTGGGTTTACATGTAGAATTCTATAGGGTCCTCTCCACGGGTGCCCCAACTTTGTAGTTAAGCCTTTAGTTGTTTTTAGTCTGAAAAGTAGAACCCGATCTCCAACAGCAAAAGACTGTTCTTTAGTATTGCGATCGTGGTATGGTTTTTGCATTGTTTGTGACTTAGTAATCGATTTAGTGCAGTTTTCCAAGCAAATGATAATTTATTGTTACCTCACTCGCATAGTTCTGCTCATTATCAATGATTTTAGTGTTAGGAAATAGTGCGACATCAGACGGTAAGTAAGGATCTCACCCGAATAGTAAGTAAAAGGGGCTTTCGTTAATAGATTCCTAGACGCTGGTCCTGTATGCAAAAAGTACAAATGCGAGGTATTCATCCCCAGTCATTTTTCTGTGCATTAGTTTACATACATAGCATATTTGACATCGTGTGATTAAATTTTTCCACTAGCCCATCACACTTTGGATTGAAAGATGTTGTGTTGACTTTCCATGTGTTTAGTAGAATGCAACTTTGTTTAACAATGTCGCTGAGAAAGTTAGTTCCACGATCGCTTAACAGTTGTTTAGGTGCCCCGTGAACACACATGAAGTTCTGTACTATAAGTTTAGAGATAGTCTCAGCAGTTACATTAGAATTTACATATGCTTCAACCCGTTTAGTCAAGTATTCCCTGACAACCACTATGTACTATGTATCCTTGGAAGTGGACCAAAGCAATCTAGTGCAATTCTGTTAAACGGTTTTGTTACCCCAAGAGGAAGTAATGGTACTTTACTTGAAGTTGCTTTGCCCTTTTTAGTTTGACAAGAGAGACATTGTTTTACGTAGTCAGAGACCTCACTATTTATCTTAGGCCAATAGTAATGTGTTATAATTTTACTTAAAGTTCTACGTACACCTAAGTGTCCACCTAAGTGTAGATGTCGTCGTGATTGATTTGTATAATTTCTGGGCGTAGTACTGAAGGTACCAAGAGCAGAGGTTTTCCTCTATGCAATTTATATAATATTCCGTTGATGAGTTTATAGTTTTTAGTGATTTCGACAGAAGTGTTGTTTGATATGCTTTCAACTAACGATTTAGTTTCTCGATCTTCAATTTGTAATTGTTTGACTTTATTTAAGTCTAAATTTTCGTCTGCGGCAAGGTATAAGTTGTGGTTTAAACAATTAGAATTATGTTGCATAGGATTCGAAGTTGTCCGAATTGCAGCGGAAAGTGGTCCGCGAGATAATGCATCTGCAACGCAGTTCTGCTTACCAGGAATGTAATCTATAGTTAGATCATACTTAAGTTATTTTAAGCCCCAACGTGTTAATCTCGGTGAAGTATGTTGATGCTATAGTAACAATTTAAGAGGTCTGTGGTCTGTGATGACAGTGAATGGCTTCAAGTATAAGTAAGGCCTACAGTATTGAACTGCCCATACAATGGCAAGTGATTCTCTTTCAATAGTCGGATAATTGAGTTCCGGCTTTTGTAAACAACGACTTGCATATGCGATTGATCTAAACTTAGTGCTTGGCTTTGGCTTTATACTGCACTTATTCCTGCCCCAGTAGCGTCAGAATGCAGATAGAATTCTTTCGTGAAATCGGAAAAAATAGGGATGTAAATCTCATGACAGTGAATGGTTGTAACTATAAGTAAGGAACTGCCCATACAATGGCAAGTGTTTCTCTTTCAATAGTCGGATAATTGAGTTCCGGCTTTTGTCAAGAACGACTGGCATATGCGATTGGTCTTAACTTAGTGTCTTGGCTTTGGCTTAATACTGCACCTATTCCTGCCCACTAGCGTCAGTATGCAGATACAATTCTTTCGTGAAATCGGAAAAAATAAGTACAGATACTTTAGTCAAGCATGATTTTAATTGTTCAAAAGCTTCAGCACAAAAAGTTGCCCGAATGAACGAACTTTATGTCGTTACGTAAAAGCTTATGTAATGGTTCAGCAGTTGTAGCATAGCGTGGAATGAATCGCCTATAGTAGCTAGGCATGCCTAGAAAACGTTTAAGGTCTATGGTATTAGTTGGTGTGCTATACGATTGTACGGCTTTGACCTTTTTATGGTCAACTGGAAGTCCATTTTTGCCTACAATATGACCTAGGAACGATACTTCGTGTTTAACAAAGTCACATTTGATAATTTTCGGTTTTAAATGGTCATTTGTAGTCGAGTAAGTATATACTTCCTATATATGTTTAAGATGATCCGAAAACGTCTCCGAAAAGATCAGTATGTCGTCAATGTAACATACACAAAATTTTCTAGTCAAACCTCGAAGGACCTTTCCCATGAATCTCTAATAAGTTGCAGGTGCATTGCATAGTCCAAACGGCATGACTTTCCACTCGTATAGACCAGAGTATGTGACAAATGCTGTCTTTTTTCTGTCCTCACCTTTCATAGCTACTTGCCGGTAACCACTCATTAGAGCTAACGAAGTAAAGAACCTAGCCTTTCCTAAGTCATCAAATACGTCATTACAATTATGTAGTGGATAGATGTCTTTCTTTGTGATCTTATTTAACGCTCTAAAGTCAATGCAGAATCTCGTAGTTCCGGCCTTTTTTGGAACAAGAACTACTGGACTTGACCAAGGACAGCATGAAGGAACAATAATTCCAATAAAGTCACGATCAATAGTCAATTATAAACAGTCACACAGGTGACAGCACGTATACTACCCACTAACCTATGAACGACAACGTCCTCAGCAACAGCAACCAACAGCAGGCAACCGTTAATCTGTCCAAGCAAGGACGATCACTAATCGAATCGTGCTTGCCTCGTCATGACTATTACGTCGGAGCTTTGAACCTTTCCGGTCGTTAAACTCTACACTTAAAGTATGATAGACACGTCACGATCTCGAACACTATAGCTAGTAGACGGTAAGATCACCACGATTACTTTAGTTGATATTTGAGTTGTGCAAGTACGGTTTTGGGCGTACCAGTAACGTTAAAGTACCAGTCCATTTACTCAATCAGCGCAAAATTGTCCAAGCGTAACGCATGCTGAAGGCAGCGTACTCTCAGTTACCAACTCGGCGACGAATTGGACGACGCTGTTTAGCCAACAACCCACCAAGCAACGGTGGCTTAGTAATTTTGATAGTTATTAACACCACGACACGTACAGTTCACACTAAGCAAGTATACAGGCTAGGGTGCCTGCCTAGCATGTAAAGTACTAATACAATTCCGCTGTATTTTACTGTGCTCATAAAAATAGTATTACACGCGAGCTACTTCGTTGCCACCCATTTACTTCACCTATACCACATCAAAGCATCAGTTACTCCAACTAATTTCCATTGCGAAGGTTCGCTGAATCCGAAATTTGTAGCCATATCACCCTACATCCGAATAAATTCAGTCCTATGACAAGAAACGCGACCACTCCAACGGTACACAGTGATATATAGTTAGTGTTCGTTTAAAATCTATCCGTGCCACCTGGCACCTAAAAGTCGTCAATTATTCTGTAAAAGTTTGTAACCAACGCCCTACTATGGCTGACGTGGCGTTGCAGTTTCACGACGAAGCAATTAGTACTACAACTATATAAAATCGTTTAGTAAGGCGATGTATGTTTCCAGACGCTGCCACCCTGTTGGCCACCTTCACGACTCAGACCCGAAGTTTTAAAATTTCTGAACCACCTTTCAAAAACTAGAAAAATCCATATCGACGGAAATCAGTATAGTAACAAATTCAAAGGCTTCCATTTGAAGTAGGCCATGGCTAATATGCGCGAAAGTTCTTCGCGAAATAAGCCAAAATTATGCATTATTTACCTTAAGATGTGTGCAGCAGGACCGGATTTTGTCACAGTCTGCCACGACTCTAAGGCCATGCTGTGGTTAGCCAGTCTGACTTTTTTGGGCCGAGGCAGCCCTACAAATATGTTTAGCTAGTAAAATGAGGCTGATAAATTGTCACAAGCGTCGGAATCGCTCTAAAAGCCAGAAATATATGATGGTAATGTAAAATCGCTAAAAAATGGAAATTGATGATAGTTATGGTCATATATTCGTAAAACGTCTTTCCACTTTACAATAGCATAATTTTCATGCATAAAAAAGCATGTTTTACATAACTACTAGGTTGACTTGTAAAAGGTGCTTAAATAAAAATTTTGAAAATAGCTATATTTACGTATTTATTTCGCCTGAATTTATGCGCTTTGCTTTTAAGTACTACTAATCTTGCCTTTTTTGGGCCTAGAGCTACATATTTTCGATGTGGCACAACCTGCTAAACTGAATGTAATAAATATTCTTTCAGTAGCCCTTTCCGGCTATCAAAGCCTGAGTCATAGCTACTATCGGCCCGTATAAACATGCTAGTATAGTTTAGCTATTTATTGCATTTATGAAGGCCGGATATGGCTGTGCGTTTTTGTCACGAGCCGGAATTGGCTCTGTGACAGAATCCGGCACTAGGTGCACACATCTTAATGTAAATCATGCATTACATAATATTTTCGCTAAAAATATAGCGTTTCAGTATATTTCAACGCAAATGTCGAACAAATATCAACAAAATAATCCTTTATTGACTAAATATTAAACATTTATTTTATTAAAGACTAATTACAACTCATTACTAAGACACTATTATTGCTAATAACAAGTTTAGGAAAGTTAAGTTTAGGAAAGTTAAGTTTAGGAAGAACGTTTTATTTTAAAGTTAAAAGATGTGAAGTTTTGAATTGGGAAAAGAAGTTGAGCATAATTTAGTTAGAACCTAAAGAGAAAACTAATGATTTTAAAAGCGAAATGAAAAGGAATGTCATTTTGAGTAAGGAAATTTTAATTTTAATTATGATTTATAAATTTGTGTTAAAAAAGCATTGGATTTTTCAAGGATTTGAAGCGAGAAAGTTTACTATTTAAAATATGGAATTCCCAGAAGTTTAGGTTATTAAATTAAAAATACAAAGTTTAGCTAAGTAAAACTAATAAACATTAGTATTAATACCGCGTTTTCCCGTGATCAACCAGCATATCTGGCTTAATACTTTTGCCGATTTAGTGCGAATTAGCCGGCACGTCCGAATAAGCCGGCATGTCGGATTATTTTGAAAAAATACGGTACCCTATGCCAATATATAGCCTATACCCTATGCAAATGGTAATGCACTGCATGGAAATAGATTTTGTGCTAGAAAAACAGTGGAACAATAGCAATTTCTGTCAAGGAATTATCAACAAACATTTTTCACGTTCGCTATTCATCGCTCCTCTTTGATCTTCCTTGTCGGCCATTTGTGTGTTCCTCCTCATCGTCGTCCTGATCCAGCAACACACTCAACGGCGCTCTCAATCCACTGGTGCATTAGGCGCTTGTCCATGCACACACCAACAGTCAAGCGAATATTCGGTGGAATCTTCATCTTCAGAACGCTCTTCGATCGCTTCAGAATGTTTTGAGGACCAAAGTTACTGCCGTGAAGCGAGTTTTTCCTTGTGCAGTTCCCGCCGAAATGTATGACCACTCGGACTGCCAGCTTGTGCCGCTTCATGAAGCCATGAATGCACTTGTAAGAGCTAGTGAGATTTGTGATACCTTCATTCTCCGCTTTTGCTTGTCTTCGGGTCCGAGTGCATGCTACATTTCGGTTAGCATCCCGCTCAACTGGCACGCACTTGTAAAGATTAATCTCCACAATGGGAAAAGTAGCCTTTTTCCTCTTCCTGGTAATCAACGAGTTGTCTTCTTCTTCACCGTATGCTTTAGCTTCTGCTCATCTCTCTTTCGTCGCCTGTAGAGTTCAACGCGAAGTTTTCAGCAGGTTTCCGTCAAAGTGGTCTTCAACTGTGTAAGAACTTCCAACTTCTCGAATGCGGTATAACTTTGTTTTAGATCCCTTTTGTACCGGCGTACAACGATTCAACGTAAGTAAACGGGATTATCAAACATTTATATCAATTATTAACTACCAAACCTGCGAAATTAAACAGCTAAATCAACAAAACACTGTCAATAATCTAAATTTTCACAACATGCTGTAGGGGAAAACAACAGGATTTAAATTTAACAAAAGGACAATAAAATGCCGGGCTACTTGGTCATGGCACATCCCATATATAGATTTTAGGCCCGATGAATGTCAGTTTCACCGTTGCATTTGCCCATTTGTAATACAAAACATTGATATGTTTTGGCAATTTCAAGCCAAAACATTTAGTTCGAATGAGTGGAGTCGAGGTATATATTCGATCTGAGTTTGACCGTAATTGGTCTATATCAAAACTGAGGTACTCCTTAGAGTGGTGTGCAGGGGTGAGGAGGCAGTAAGAACGGCATCCTGGGAAGGCGGCGTGAGGGAAGAAGACAGGGAGTACAGGACAAACAGCGTTGGACCTACCTTAGAGGGGTTTCGTATATTTTTTTGCAAAGGGGTGCCCTATTATAACCAGTCTAATTCGCCTACCAAATTGCACGCGCCAAACGTTTACTCTTTGGTTTTCCCTTTTCTTTGATGAAAAGATAAAAACAAGAGCATAAAACAAAGACATCACCCAATCGGGTGCACACAATGAGGCGATTATTTACATCAAGATGCTCCAAGACCTGGCGCATGCATGATCCTTGGCTCAGTATGTACATGTGTGAGAGACTCGAAAGTAACAAAAATTTGATTCCCTATGTTCTTGGCAGCCCTCCTTGGGTAACCAAATGATGTCTCGTGAGCTCCAACAGGGCTCGTTTAGAAACGCGGAACCCTTGATCCGGAATTTTACTGATTCTGACCTCTGTCTCTGGAGGATGAAATCACATAGGTGAGTTTTATTTAGGCTCCTTTAGAAGAAACGGAACCGTCACCCAAAATTTGCGACTCCGAGCTTGTCGTAATTGACTCTGGAGCCCGAAGACGTACTCGCCCGCTCTGCAGCTTACGATAAACTCCTAACACTACAACTCCCAAATACTCCATTTAGTTACCCTTAGTTGCACTTCCACTCTGGTAGATGACCTTAAAATTTTGTAGGCGGCCAGCAAATTGGGGCACCAACGCTTACGAGCACTCGGAGCATGCAACGGACACCCCAATGCCCAAAAAAAGTGGCCATTCTCACTTCGAAAAGCAGAACCTTTACAGCTTGAAACGTCTCGGGCGGACCTCTTTCACGAGTCCGCCGGTCGAACAGTCCAGCCGAGCCAAGCATAACCCCAATATTTTCGGTGCACAAAATTTATCCCGAATGGCAAGCGTGCGTCATCACCAGTGAAAATTCTTGAACTTCTCCGAAGTCTAATCATTATTATCAGTAAACAATTTCCAACCTGAATTTAACAGCGAAACTGATCATTGCTAAACAAGGCACCCACTGGGCGTCCACAACAAGCACTACCCAGTGGGTGGCGAACCAGCCGAGCACAGAAGCGTCCCCTCTTTGCAATTTTTTTCATTTTTGGTTACAATTTTGTCAAAAGTTTCGCCTCATCTCAGAAGCGCGGCACAGCACTTACGGGAGCGCGAGGCATCCCACAGACGCTACAGCACCCGCAAAGGCTGCTCCAGCCCTTAGGCTTGAACGAAAACGCGAGGCTCGGCGAAAAGCATCGGGCGGGTTTCTTCCACACGTCTGCATGCCGAAGAGCCCACCCAGGCAAATAAAACGCAAAATAAAAGCTCAAAATCAAAGCTGGCGACAACCGCCAAAACCCGACCGACTTTCCCTGTTACAACACTGGACTGGTCCCGCTATCAATCCGGGCTATCTCCCTTTATATCGACTGCTACCCCCCTCTTTTTTCACTGCTACAGACCCGAAGAAGCGCAACATTTTCGTGCGTTTGAAAATATACAATAATAACGCAATAGCTGCTTCCAACAAACAAACAACACAACAAGAAATATCGACGTCGCCTTGCTATAATATATGTGCACTTAAACCAGCCCCTAGTGGGCGCGGGACAATGCGATGGCCAGCAGCAGGACTGACTTGGCCGATGTTTTCAAAAGAGACAAAACCGCGCGCTGGTCGGAGCGGCCAAAATTTTTAGAGGAAAATATACCGGCGCTCATGGCACTGTTTGCTCATAGCGATATAGGCACATTTTTGCCGATATCTTGGGATCTAAGCAGTAGGCGGTCGGGGCAAGACTGGAATCTTGCCCTTTTAGACCGGCTGCTGGAGAAATTAAGACTTCATTCAGCGCCAGTTTGTGTCGCTGGTGCTGCTTGACAATCTGTCGAGTTCCTACCATTTCCGCCATATGTTGCTGTACCAGGTTTCGGTGCGCCAGGAAGCTGTTGGCGTATGCTAGATTGTTGGCGCTGCATCATTGAAAGAGATCCTCCCCGGCTGCATTAGCGGATGTGGATAGGCCGTAACTACCACTTACTCCCCGTAGTGCGGATCGGTTGTCGACCTGGGAGTGGTGGTCTCCGCCGATGATCAGACTCTCCTTGTTGCTGCTCACGGCGACATGCTGCTCGGCCTCGTGACGATAGATTTCTATTTCCTCCAGTCTACCAGTCCACACTGGTTGTTATACCGCCACCAGGCGGTATCTATCCACAACTACGGCGGTTGTCCTGTTGGAGTGAAACCTCTTTTACCCACTGTCGATCCTTTTCTGAAGAGCTCTCCCTCGGAACACTATCACCATTTTGCTTGAGTGAATAATGGCCACTTGTTTCTCAGCGTGGCCCAGCCACAATACGCATTGGCATTCTGATCGTATTTCGCTTATAAGAACAACTTCCCCGTTTCTCTTCTGAATTTCTTCGGTCACTCGTAGTAGTCTGCTCCGACTGTTTTCTCGAAAAGATATGCCTTGTAAATTCCAAGTTATGTCCAATTTCCATTTATTGTTGTCGTTGCTATCGTATTGTGCTAGAGGTGTTCGTTTATGCGGAAATTCGATTCTCTTGCCGTACTGTCTTTCTCGTCTTAACCTTTTAGACTACTCAGTTCTTCCCCCATTTCTCCATCCTCGTCTCGTAGGGCCTGGCCTACGGTAGATTGTGATAAGTTGAATATGCACCAAGCACCGCATGTGCCTGGCACCGCATATCCTAAAAAAGTCAGGACCGGGCCGCAGGGGGCCCTTGCCGGAAGTTTGTTTAAGGAGATGTCGAGGTTCGGCTGTGCCTCGGCCGCTCTGTCGTCTCGTGGGAGGTTGGACTCTTTTCTTCTTGCGTCGAAAGTAGTCTTCCTTTCCCACGAGCCCGGTGCCTTCTCTTTGCCCCACTGTCCCAAGGGACGTGCGTTTACCGCTTGTGCCGATTGGGAGGCGAAAGACACCACACAAGCACAAACAATACAAAAGATCAAAGAGCAGGAAAATAAAACACCAAGACCTACAGCGTTGGAATCGGGCGAACGAACGTATCGGAAGTTAAAGGAACAAGATCAAAAAGAAGAACAAGCATCAGAGGAAGAACAAAGTATAAAAAGAAGATCTGAACCTCCGAAAGCAGGATCACAAGAAGAGAAACAAGGCCGATTGAGATCTTCACGACGTGAGTTTACAGAAGGTAGACGCAAATTCTCAGAACCGTCTGAGCGCCGGGAAGAGAAGTGTTCGAAACAAAGACACCAATGGAGTCGACCGAGATCGTAAGACTCATCGAGTATGAGTAGAAGATCAGAACAAGCAATCGACGAAAGGATAGGTGGAGCGTTAAAGGATCCAGCAAAGGAATTTGCTGTATATGAACCGCATGTTTTGGCACAAAAAGAATGCTACAGAAAGCTTTTAACGAAAAATTAGAAGAAATCAACAAATCTATTGCAGCTAAAGAAAAAGTTTGGAAAGAAATACAAAGTCGAACATCAGCGACGGGTTGAATACCTGAAGCCAACACCAAAGACATGCGAAAGTTGGGATGAAATGAAAAAGGAAGTAATAGATAAAGAACAATAAATATGGCGATAATAACAGCAAAGTCGTATACAGCACAGGAAGCGCTGGAACCGGAACATTTACATGAACAAGCGCAACAAATTGTAAGGCAAGGAAATATTGCAACAATACGTGCAAGAAAGAGACGATGCAAATAAAGCATGGAACCAAACGTACAGTCAAAAACAAGAAGAGATTAAAGAACTGTACGCAGTCATAGCGAATAACGAGGAAGCGCTGGAAAGAATACAAGAACAACTAGCAAATACTCAAGAATTGTAGAATTGTCACAACAGGAAGAAGATCAAGAGCGAGCATAGAATAACATCCAAAGACAGCTACAGGATGCTCGCGCTTAAATAACGGTTGCAAAAGAAGAAACGGTGATAGCACAAACATGGTTGAACGAAATACAGAATCAGTTAGCGACTAAAGAAGATGAAGTAAAGGAACTGCAGTCGGAAAGAAAAGAACTGCAATCGGTAGGAAGCCAAGGTGGACAGGTGGAAGAAGAACGGTATACTCAAAGAATTAAGCGTCACGAAAAAGCAGTTGGAACCGAATTTGCATAATTGCCACACGACATCCCCGATTAATATCGGAATAAAAAATATTCCAATGGAACGAAATACTTCTGGATGGATTACACTAAAAGGATATCAGTTGTGGAGTGGACTGTGTTATTTCGAAACACAGATAAACTCCGCACAAATGGAAATCATACCGGAAGTAACCACGGAAAGGATCGTGGACGAACTACTAAAAGAATGGATAACGATCTTACAAAACGATAAAATAACACAAATAGAAGGAACTGTGCGAATGTTAACGGCATTGCGAAACAATGAGATGAAGATCCGCACAAAATGCCGAACGTTGGGAGTGACGGAGGAATAATACTAATGAGCAGTTTGTCAGTACGTCAAGATTAGCCAAGAATGGTTAACGGATGCAAGCAATAAAGAACATGTTGGGCCAAACATAGAATTTGACCGAAATAATGCCAATACCGCTTGACTATGCGATATTATGAATGGTATGATACAGTATGCGGCATCACGATTATTAAGCAGCCAAAGAATGGACGGTTTAAAAGCATTGATGAAGGTGACAAAAGGAATCTTGCAAGACAATAAAACGTAGGTCAACAATGGAATAGCGTTTAGCCACGTAAAAGGAAGAACTCATAAGCGGAAACCTGTCATAGAAGAAGAATACAAAATATCAAAAAGACAAATTAGATGGTTTATCAGAGCCAATAAAGAAGAAATCGTATAAGGAATCAACACGGCAAAACGCAATTCCGTGGATACACAGAATCCATGGAATGTGTTCCCGACCATAGAACAACTCTAACTACATAATGAGATAGTGGAAGTGATGAGCCGTCCGGGCTTCTGCTTCTCGTCTCATTTCACCAGGAATTGCGAATATGAAGGAAGAAGGAACCAGTGTTAGCCTTTCGGGGGCATTGAAACCTTTGGAATTCACGCCTTCTGACAATGGCCAATGTGACGAGAAGAGAAAAAATGATCCAAATACGAATTAGTCAATGATGAATAGAAGAATAAGTCAATAAAAGAAACTGGCATATAAAGAACCAACAATGCTGTCAAGAGAACGAAACAATCGGCGTGACAAAATTAACAATCGGAGTAATAAACCCACAATCGGGGCAACCAAAAGAACCTATAAAGGACCAATACAATACAACAATACAAGCGGTTTAGCCGATAAAGAAATGAGCCAAAGAATAGACTCAATAACGAAAGTACTCAATCGGAGCAACATGCACAAACTACTCGGTGCAATCGGCGGGACAAAACATTTACGATCTAATCGGCGTAATTAGGAACCGGTGTAAAGAATTGATATCCAGATATTACAATTACAAAGAAACCGGCGCCGTGTAAAAATACAACCGGTGTGACAAACTGTACAATCGATGATTGGTATATAAACAAACGACAACAATACGGATCAAAGAATTCATTCAATCGGAGTAACAAATATCGTCGAAACAATTGATGCATAAAGAATAATCGAAAGAAATTGGGATTAACGACAACATAAATCCACGATAAAGAAATCTGTGCGTCTGGAAACCAAAATAGCCGATATGTAAATAACGATCGGATCGAACTAATGACGATCCAATCAACGGCGAATAAAACTAAAAACAATCGGGGTACAATCAAAAACCGATTCATTACAATAAAGAACGACATTCAAGTCGAACGAGATGAATACAGTCCACAAAGAATACCGGTATTAACGATACCGGTCCATAATTCCACGACGTCGAGTCCCGTCGACGCAAAGTACAGCCGGTGGACTCAAACGATACCATCAAAAAGAACATTGATCGATAGAGACCACCCTAATAATAGTGTTAAAAGAAACTGCCAAAACCGGATATTATACAAAAAAAAAGAATGCCATAAAAACTGAAATAGTATCATTTTATTTTTTGTTTTGTTAACATTATGTAAAATATTTTGTATGTCTAATCATAATATTATTTTCAGGCAATTTTGTTTGGGGGGATCCCTAGTTACCGAAGAAACCCCTTTTGGCAAAATGAAGAACCGAATGAAGAGTTAATCGGATTGGTAAACTAAAAGAAAAATAAAATCGGGAAGGTAAGAAAAGAATAAATACGGAAGGAAAAAGGGACCGGTTAATAAAAGAATAAAAATTGATCGAAAGCGTCAGTGGTAGACGTAGTCTCAGCAGCGGGGGTAAATGGTACGAAAGAAATAAAAAGGTAAAAGCATCGAACCGGGATAAAAACAGATGCGGTTGTGAGTTCAAGAGGCAAAGTTAAGGACTTCGGTCTGTGGTGTGCAGGGGTTCACCACTTCAAACGTCCACCGTTAGCCTCTTGAGAGCACTTACCCATCTATCTGGTTTGGGAATATAAAGAAGGCATCAGTGGTAGATGCTCATCCGACAACAATTCCTTAAAGCCCAGGGTTTCTCACTAAATTACTTATTATACCTCTCCCTCCCTTCTACGACCGTTTTTGTTTTGCCTTTGTTTTCGTTGATTTCTTTTTTCTACCTAATTTGCATAATTAACACTAGTTTATATATAGTACGCTATATACATATAGTTAGCTGATTTTGTACATATAGTTAGCTGATTTTGAGTATAATTTTCAGCCTGTTAGTTGGTTGTGGAGAGTTACAGAAGTTGCGGCTTTGACTTAACAGCGTTATATAGTAGCATAAGAATTATGCTTTGGTTTTAACTTCGCAGTCGTTAACTTCCTGGTTTCAATTACGCTACGGTATAACGTTGTTTTATTGGTTCTGAATTAATTCAAGAAAAGGTAACTTAGTTAATAGCAGGGAAGTGTCTAGTTGGATTATAGGTTTACGTTAATTTAAATGTGCTAAGGTAATTCGTGGTTATTTTATAGTTCATAGAGATCGTTTTGAGTTTTCCTGGTGTCGATTAATGGTTATTGGTGTAAAGAATTACACTCGAATTAATAACTGTCTGGAATCTCAAGAGCAGTGCACGAGACTTCTGGTTTCTGGTTAATGAACTAACATGTTACTGGCTCTGAGCGTCACAAATAAGTTGTATTGAAAACGTACTTAGTTTTAACTTAATAATAATATTTTTCCCAAGCGAAATTATAATGCGAAATGAAAGTATTGCCGGAGCTTAATCTTTCTCGGCGGCGGTGTAGCTTCGTGCTTAGGCGATACTCCGACCCCCAGCACTACTATAATACACAATAAATAGAATTTTATTTACAATTCTGGCCACCATATACAATCCTACACGTTAGCGGCTGGGGTGCGCGAGTTCGTGGTCTGGCGTACCAGGCAAGTGGTGATAAACAAATCCCAGTGTCTCCTATTTTAGAAAGGCTTCAACAACTTTAAGTGCTCAGCACCCACCGATGTAGCTTTATTACGCTCTTTTCAAAATATCAACGGCAGCCGAATAGTAGTAATTATTTATTCGTTATTCCCGCCCAGTGTCAATTCGTAACGTCCCCTCTGGCTTCTCAAAAGATGCAAGTTGGGTTGAGCGTCCAACTAATGCCCAACCTGATTGAATTCTAAATTGTACCCCCACGTAGGGCACTCAGCGATTCTTCCTTCACAAATTTACACAAGTTTCTAATTCACAAGTATTAAACAACAAGATCACTATCCGTAGAATTCGTAGTCGTGGCAATCTCCCCTTACTCCGGAATTAGCTACTCACCACCACAACCTTATCGCGGAAAAAGTAATAGCATGTAATGCATCTAGCATCTGCTCGTAATAGTTCTGGCACTATGTTACGAATGCCTGATAGATCTGTAGTAATGAAAGCGCGGGGTTTCCTAAATAGTGGTTTACAACTCGTTAACTATACGAGCGTTTGGTTTTAATACGTGAAGACGGCATTCCACTGTAAACCAACACTACACAAACACCTATACACAGAAGCTATATTCGCAACACATCCCGTCGGCGCGCAATTATACATGAACACTTCGGCAGCAAACTTAGTTAAAGTCTTTTCTTTAATTCGAACTGGAATAAGACTCGCCGCACCAAACGCCATAATTCAGTCATCTAGTGACCGTAAAACCACCATAAGTAGATGAGAATAATTTAAAATTTAAAAAGAAACAACTAAATCCGTCAAACGACGCTCTGCGAGTGTACGGCCAAGCTGAATGGACTATTGAACCTATCTTCGTTAGGTCAGCACGCATACAAACAAAACAAAAAAACCGCACTAGCTAGCTCATTCTCAAAAAAAATCGAACAATACTCTATTACACATTTTCCTCCGAAAAATCTAGTCAAAACTCTCGACAACTAATAACACAATTAAGACCATTATATTCTTTCTATCAACCACAAAATCAGCTAACTATATGTACAAAATCAGCTAACTATATGTATATAGCGTACTATATATAAACTAGTGTTAATTATGCAAATTAGGTAGAAAAAAGAAATCAACGAAAAAACAAAAGGCAAAACAAAAACGGTCGTAGAAGGGAGGGAGAGGTATAATAAGTAATTTAGTTATAAACCCTGGGCTTTAAGGAATTGTTGTGGGATGAGCATCTACCACTGATGCCTTCTTTATATTCCCAAACCAGATAGATAGGTAAGTGCTCTCGAGAGGCTAACGGTGGACGTTTGAAGTGGTGAACCCCTGCACACCAAAGACCGAAGTCGTTAACTTTGCCTCTTGAACTCACAACCGCATCTGGTTTTTATCCGGTTCGATGCTTTTACCTTTTATTTATTTCGTACCATTTACCCCCGCTGCTTACGACTACGTCTACCACTGACGCTTTCGATCAATTTTTATTCTCTTATTAACCGGTCCCTTTTTCCTTCCGTATTTATTCTTTTTCTTACCTTCCCCATTTTATTTTTCTTTCAGTTTACCAATCCGATTAACTCTTCATTCCGGTTCTTCATTTTGCCAAAAAGGGGTTTCTTCGGTAACTAGAGATCCCCCAAACAAAATTGCCTGAAAATAATATTATGATTAGACATACAAAATATTTTACATAATGTTAACAAAACAAAAAATAAAATGATACTATTTCAGTTTTTATGGCATTCTTTTTTTTTGTATAATATCCGGTTTTGGCAATTTCTTTTAACACTATTATTTAGGGTGGTCTCTATCGATCAATGTTCTTTTTGATGGTATCTGTTCTGAGTCCACCGGATGTACTTTTGCGTCGACGGGACTCGACGTTAGTTGAATTATGGACCGGTCTATTTTAATACCCGACCTACTTTACCTGGACTGTATTCATCTGGTTCGACTTGAATGTGGTTCTTATTGTAATGAATCGGTTTTTGTTTGTACCCCGATTGTTTTTAGTTTTATTCGCCGTTGATTCAAAGAGTCGTGGTTAGTTCGATCCGATCGTTATTTACATATCAGCTGGTTACCGCAGCTAATTCCGGAGTAAGGGGAGATT
>JASANE010000849.1:0-15646 GCA_030248225.1 Trileptium ribeirensis
ATTAAAACGCAACAGTAACGCAATTTGCACATCACAAAACTGTGTTTAGCTGCGTCTCGCCGAGTTCAACATAGGTCGAAATATTCTAGTTCCTGTAAAAGCATGAGACCCGCCCTGCGTATCTTAAATGTGTCACACCCCGTTGTCTTCTAACCATTGTCACGGAGCCATATGTACCGTGTAATAATGGATCACTACAGTGCCACGGCAAAGCATCCCGCACTCAATATTCCAATATACAAAGCTCAAAACTTAGCCTAGTAATTAGAACATATATATACCAAATTTTCGTAAATTCTGTGACATTTTTTTACAAGTAGAAGAAATAAATACTTTCTATTTAAATTCTTGTTTTGAATAGATTAAGTAAGCACCTTTTTAACATTTAAAGCTTTAATTTCCCAATTCGCAATGAACTTAACTTATAATTAAAGCATCGATTTGAATCTAAAAGCAAAATCATATATCGGGTTGCACTAAATAACGGTCCGTTATTCTAAATGCGTATTCTCTATAATTATACCCAAATATTTTACAACTGGTATTAGGTATATTTAGAGTAGTTTAGTTTCGGAAAATATTAGAACTAATGGTTTTCAAATGCGTTTGTTTTAAAAGTGGGGACTCTGTCAGACACGGGGCCCCACGGGGACCCGGGCGACACCACCCCGCGCGGGTCACCACCAATCGGGAATTTCCACTGTACTTATAAGGTCCGTGGTGGCTCGTAAAATCTCATTCTAAGATAAAGCTCTCCAAACAGCCAGTCTCTATTGCCTTTTATCCGCATTTTGACAGGAAACATATTTATGTAGGCCAAAAATTTACACTAAATGTTGACTGCGTCATTCGCTTATATCTTTGCATTAATGATAGATTTGGGTCTGCAACATTTTCTCAGCAACCGAATACTCTCCGCATGTTGCCGAACGGCGGATCGCGGGGTCGCACCGGAGCGGAAGGGGGACGCATTGTTCTAGGAGGGTATGATTTGACGCGATGGGTTCCAAAACAGTACGAGTTCTCACTATACATTCTCCAGTACGGTGAAACATACATATATAATATGTACCTCCGCTGAATATGAGTAGTTAAGCCTTTCAAAATCTTGTGCAATTGGGTATTAGCTCATATTGCGTTGTACAAACGTGTTGCCTTGCACTATGTTTGTAGCCATGTTGCTATTATTTCGGGTCCCTCAAAGAGACCGAGCAAATACCCAAGTAACTTATTCGGAGAGTTTCACGCCGCATTTTGGATGCGATTTGTAGTTCGGACCCCGGTCGGCTTTCAAACATTGCATTATACATCACAAACTGGTATATATTCAGCAACGGGAGTGGAGCAGTTTGCCGACACGGCCTTCGGCCAAACACTCGTTTTCCGGGTCGCTCGACCACACAAATGGTGATCGCCGGCCACGTATCACCGTTGAGTGGTCGCAAAAGTCCGCGTCTGCAGGCATGGCCGCACTTCGCTCAACTTTTTATCACACGGGAGGACACGGAACTTTTTATATATAGCTAAATAAATCAACATGTAGTTTTTGTACTTTCTGTCAGTTTCTCGGAAGCCGAATCTTGGCCTGATTGAATTTTAAAACCGGGATCGTTGCTGGAAGACCCATATCGAGGCGCCACAGAATCCCTTCGCGGCACCGCCTCAACCTATGGGCGTAGAAGCACCCCTAGACCAACTGAGAAATCAAAGGCGCGCTAAAAAAGGTGAATTTAGAGTGACCTCATATTAGGCACCCATCCGAGCGAGCTCTCCTTGCTGTAATCCCGCACTCCAGCGCGCGAGACCATTTAACCAACCCTGTCTCAGCCGGGAATTTGGGGCTTCGGGAGCGCAAGCATCTTCCAACCACAGTAACCCTCCCTGCACTCCTCGAAACAAAAATGATACTACTAAAAAAATATTTCTAGGTATGCTTGACTCGGCTCAAATTTTGTTAACTGAAGTAGCATTTCAAGAAATATATTTAGCTTATTTTTAAAATTTTGGATGCGTGATTCCTTTAAGAACGTCGTTTGACACTAGGCGCCACAGCCATAGTGTAGTCTTAGGCCTAGAAATCATTTTGGGGGATGAATTTTTGCTAAGCAAAATTTGATATTGAAATCAACGCAAAAACAAATACCATACAGAAAAATACGGTGTCACTTTTCATAGCTGTTTCATATCTTATAATTCCAATAATCGAATATGGAAACATGAATATAAGTATACTGGTTGCCTCTTGAGTTTGACATTTTTGTCATATGGTCCCTGTCAGTTTAGAACGAATGTTGCATTGAAAGACTAATTTTATGACTATAAATTTGTTGAAAAATACCTACCTCAAATTTGTCAACTGTATTCTAGAGCTAAAAGCCTAAATGGGTCAGTATTCACAAGTAATGCCGCTATTTTGAAGCCTTAAGCCTGGAATAATTTATTATTCCATAACCCTATTTTACCTAGAAACCCAAAATATTTATATAACTCAAATTTTTGCTAAACTCTCTAGTTTCATAGTACCCTTTCCGTCCTGATCCAATTATACCAAAATTTTCCCTACTTCTGCGTGAAAGGATGCTTTGAAATCGCCACAATTTATAGTTCTGACGCGCCGCATCACGTAACTTGTACACACGCTCCCGGGAATTAGGACTATAGCATAACAACACGGCTCTCCAAATTAGCGACCGAAAAGTGCGAGTAAAATATTCTGATCACTCGCCCCGCCCCCTCCCCATTCCCCCTGCCCTACCATTCCCACAACAATGCGCTGTTCTAATACATACAAACCGCACGCATATCCATTTAGGCTCGACATAATTCTTGCGATTTGAATTCCTTTGCCTTCTGGATGCCGGGCGCTAAATTAGGCCCGCACATAACGGGCGGGGGGAGCGTGGTCATCTCTGAACTTTGTAGCATTAATACATAGTTTATTCATTACAAATTACAAACTATACGGGAAAATTAATATATGATTTTTTCCCCATTTTTCTCCGGGAATTCATAATGTTCAAATTTGCACCTAATAACTTCAACGGTAAAACTCCCTAAAAAAATTCCAAAAATCTCGGCCTGTAACATTATCTTTTTTTTCGAACTAGCCCCCTCCATTATTTGGACCCCGTCTCGTAAGGAAAACTATTATTCCCACCACAGCAAATCAGAAATACACAGAAACCTATAAAATAATAACCTAATTAATAATATCGGAGTTCAGGCTACGGGAAAGACACGCATGGAATTCCCACATCTGAAAGATATCCCCACTGATATTCAAGTACCCAACTGGGTGGCGTGTATAAGAATTATAAATATCGTCCTCCCCAATGCCTGTAGAAATGGGACAAAGGGTTCAAAGGGAACCAAAGCGAAGGAACGGGTCGGTTACCTATAAGCGGGCCTAATGGTTGACCCTCCCTCGAGCTTCATACCACTGACACGTGGGCCAATCAATACAATGATCACCCTGGTAAACATGCCGATGGTACTACGTCTTGAGGGTCAACTATAAGTTCACCGGGAGTCCCAGCGGCTGAGCGGAACAATCTGGGCGCAGCTGGGAATGAAGATTAGAACTAATCCTAGTATAGCAAACTTAGGTTTTGTCTCGTCTTTGAGCGAGACATTTTTTGTTAGTCGGCAGTGCAATACCCTAAACGGTATTAATGCCGCAGGCAATTTTACAGCCCAGACAAACACAGGTCTGCCGGCTTTTACTCGACAACACAAACGAACACTGTATGCTATTCTGCAGTGCCAGCCAAGTTCTAATTTGAAATATTACATGATACACATATTCAAAATATACTGCAATTAAAACAAGATAATTGTGAACTGCATACATGCTTACGCAAATTGCACCCACTACAAAGCAAAAGCTTCAAGTCTGCCTGAAGTGCTATAAATACCTACAGGCAATAACCGGAACCAGCAACCAGAACCGTCCATTTAAGTCGGATCCGGAACCTGATCTTCGAAATTTATATATAGTAACACAGATGAAGGAAGAAATGGAGGTATAGTGGATTTAAAATGCATTAAAATAACTTTTACATTAAATTTAATGTATTGCAATGGCATTATTGCCTTTCTGAAACTTTAAAGAGATTGAGGAAGCTAATAATGTTTATTTATCGACCAATATGTCGGTTTTTGGACACCCACAGCAAAGTGCCTTCAGCTATACACCATAGCGTATACTGCGCCAAACTGAATGTGCTTACAACGCTTAGAGCGTAGAATACACACATTCGCCTAACTTTACTACACATACGTTTGTTACATGTTCTTCTGTATGAAAGTTGGAATTATTGGTTTATATGAGAAAATAATAGAAAGTAATTTTCTGATTAGTGGCACTGTTTAGGCTAGCGTTGGACAAACAGTGCCCGTCAGTTAGATAACTTTCTAATCTGATTGCTATAAATGAGACAAACTGTGATGCTGCTCGCACAGTTTCAATAAATACAGTTCTATTTAAGAAAGCAGGTTCTGGTTGCTGGTTCCGGTTATTGCCTGTAGGTATTTATAGCACTTCAGGCAGACTTGAAGCTTTTGCTTTGTAGTGGGTGCAATTTGCGTAAGCATGTATGCAGTTCACAATTATCTTGTTTTAATTGCAGTATATTTTGAATATGTGTATCATGTAATATTTCAAATTAGAACTTGGCTGGCACTGCAGAATAGCATACAGTGTTCGTTTGTGTTGTCGAGTAAAAGCCGGCAGACCTGTGTTTGTCTGGGCTGTAAAATTGCCTGCGGCATTAATACCGTTTAGGGTATTGCACTGCCGACTAACAAAAAATGTCTCGCTCAAAGACGAGACAAAACCTAGTTTATACTAGGATTAGTTCTAATCTTAAGGATCCCAGCTGCGCCAATATTTCCCACTATGGCGCTGGGACTCCCCGGTGAACTTATAGTTGACCCTAGGGAGTCGGTTAGTTTAGTCGGCGTGTTTACCAGGGTGATCATTGTATTGATTGGCCCACGTGTCAGTGGTATGAAGCTCCCACGAGGGAGGGTCAACCATTAGGCCCGCTTATAGGTAACCGACCCGTTATTCGCTTTGGTTCCCTTTGAATTCCTTGTCCCATTTCTACAGGCATTGGGGAGGACGATATTTATAATTCTTATACACGCCACCCAGTTGGGTACTTGAATATCAGTGGGGATACTATTTCAGATGTGGGAATTCCATGCGTGTACTTGCCCGTAGCCTGAACTCCCATATTATTAATTAGGTTATTATTTTATAGGTTTCTGTGTATTTCTGATTTGCTGTGGTGGGAATAATAGTTTACCTTACAACGGGCTCTATTTCCTGGAGCTGACTTGTTCGAACGCACGTGACAATGTTACAGGCCGAGATTTTGGGAAATTTTTTAGGGACCTCTACCATTGAAGTTTATAGGTGCAAATTTGAACTATATGGACTGCCGGATAGCGGTGGGGCGTGATTCGTATATTAATTTCCGTATAGTTTGTAATTTGTAATGAATAAACTATGTATTAATACTACAAGGTTCAGAAATAACCACGCTCCATCCGCCCGTTATGTGCGGGCCTGATTTTTCGCATAACACCAGAAATCAAACAAAACCCAATCGCAAGTGTCATGTCGATCCTAAATGGATATGCGTGCAGTATTATGTATTGTAACAGCGTGTTGTGGAGGGAACGGATGCGCACTCGGAATGGGCAATGGGCGGGGACAGTGATCAGAATATTTTACTCATTAGCACTTTCGGTCGCCTAATTTCGAAAAGCCCGAAAGCTGATCCTGTGCGTATGCCTATTAGTTGTATGATTTCTGATTCCGGGAGTGTTATTATGTACAAGTTATGTATGATGCGTGTCACGGGACAGGTCTTGGCACGGTGCAGAACTTTTATAAATTCGGGCTTAGGCGTTTTGTAGCGATTTAGCTCTCGATAGGACCGGTCCTTCCACGCAGAAGTAGGAAAATGATTGTTGGATGAATAGTGCATATTTCGTGTAGTCGAAACGATGGGCGGAAAGAATTCTATGAAACTCGAGGGGACCATCGTTTTCACGGAGTTGGGTTATATATAAATATTTTGGGTTTTATATATACTAGGGTAAAATAGGGTTATGGAATAATAAATTATTAGGCCCCACTAAGGCTTCAAAATCACGCATTTGGGATCACGCAACACTTACTTGTGAATACTAAGGGACCCCATTTAGGCTTTTAGCTCTAAAATACAGTTGCTCAAACGACAAAGATATTAAGGTAGGTATTTTTTACGACAAAATTATGGTCGTGGATTTAGTCTTTCAATCAACACTTTTGAGATTCGTTCTAAAGCTTAAACTGACGGGAACTGCGTATGACAAAAATGTCAAATTTCGCTGACTTGCTTCGTTTCAAAAAAGGCAAGCCAGTATACTTTATATTCATGTTTCCATATTCGATTATTCAAAATTATAAGATATGGACACTATGAAAAGTGACACAGTATTTTTCTGTATGTATTGTTTGTTTTTGCGTTGATTTCAATATAAATTTTGCTTCAAGGAGTGCGGCTGCTGCTGCAAAAATGATTTTCTAGGATTCTAGGAAGCGGCAGCCTTGACCACTGCACTATGACCAATTTTGTAGTAGACAATCTGGCGCCTGATGTCTACAAACGACGTTCTTTAAAGGATAGCGGGTGCAAAATTTTAAATATAAGCTAATATATTTCTTGAAATCCTCTTCAGTATTTAACAAATTTGTAAAACAGCGTACACTTAGCTGTGACATTAATACCTGGACTGTCTGGTAGTATCATTTTGGTTTCGAGGACAGATCCAGGGAGGGTTCCTAGTTGGAAGATGCTTGCGCTCCCAAAGCCCGTCCACTGACGGGGTTGGTTAAATGGTCTCAGCGGTGAGGATCGGGTTAGATCAGGCAAGGAACCACAAAATTTCTTCAGGCTTTTCAATGATGCCTAATATGGTCACTCACTTCGCATTCACGTTTTTAGCGCGCCTTTTGAGTTCCTCAGTTAGTCTAGGGGTGCTTCTACGCCCATAGTTTGAGGGCGTGCCGCACCTCGACGGAGGGGATTCTGTGGCGCCTCGATATGGGTGTTCCAGCAACGAGATCCCCGCCATGAAATTCTGGATCAGGCACTCGTTCGCTTCAAAATTTTACAATAAAAGTACAAAAACTTTGCATGTTAGTTATTAGCGATTATATGTATCAAAAAGTTCCAGTATTCGGTTCGCATGCTGTATAGTAATAAAAGTATAAACGATGGGCCATGCCTGCAGACCGCCGACTTTTGCGACAGTCAACGGGGTGAAATTGTTAATGGCCGGCGATGGCATTTGTGGTCGTTAACGACCGGAAAATTGTTAACGGCAGACTGTTGGCCGAAGGCCGGTATCATATTGGGCCGACTGTATTCACTGCCGTTGCTGAATATATACCAGTTTGTGATGTATAATGCAATGTTTGATAAACTGAAGCCGATACCGGGGATCGAACTCCGATCGCATAAGTGAAATCGGCGTGTGCAAACCGATGAGTTACTTGGGGGTTGTTGCTCGGTTCTTTAAGGAATGTTGCAAAGTAAGAGAATAGCAACATGCGTGCAAACATATGCAAGGCAACATACGTTTGTACAACGCATTGCAATATGAGCTAATACCAATTAGCAGAGTTTGACATGAAAGGCTTAACACTCGTATTCCGAGCGACAGCACTACCGTGTCTATATATGTATGTTTCACCGTACTGGATGCTATAGTGAGACTATATGTTTTGGAACATCGCGTCGATCATATACCTACTAAACAATAGTATCTTCACTCCGGTGCAACCAGTATCCAATCCGCGTTCAGCAACATGCAAAGTATTCGTTGCTGAATCTTAGACCAAATCTATATTTAATGCAAAGATATAGCGAATGACAGTGCAACATTTAGTGTAATTTTTGGCCTACATAAATATGTTTTCGGTCCTGTCAACACTATATGGCAAATAAAAGGCAATCATTAACCAAGCTGGCTGTTTGAAAACTTTATCTTTAGATGTTATATAAATTTTACGACCACACAACCTATAGGTACCTACACAGTGGAAAATTCCACCCAAATACCCCGATTAGGAATATAACCACGTAAATTATGTCACCAGATTGTCAGTGTTGCCCTATCGCCATGAGCCGATGCTGACAGAGGAGCTCCACTTTTAAAACAAACGCGCTTGAAAGCCTAAAGGTCAATTTAGTTCTAATCCAAAACTTAGCTCAGAAGAATATGTATTGTTTTCAAATTTTTACGTTCTAAACTACCTCTAATACTACTAATACCAGTTGTAAAAATATTTGGGTATAATTATAGAGAATACGCATTTATCAAATAACGGACCGTTCTTAATAAAACCGATATAATGATTTTGCTTTTAGGGTCAATCAATGCTTTAAATTATAACGTCATTGCGATAACAAAATTAAACCTTTTAAATGTTAAAAAGTTTCAAACGTTGCTATTTTGATCTGTTCAAAACAAAATTTAAATAGAAAGTATTTATTTCTTCTCCTTGTAAAAAAACTCATTCGAATGTACAGAATTTACGAAAATTTGGGTATATATGTTATTAATTACTTGTAGGCTAAGATTTTAAGCTTTGTATATTGGAATATTACAATCAGAATGCCTTCGGTCGAGCAGCTACTAGTTGGTTATTACACCGAAGAAGAAGACGCGTCTAGCTTTGAAACCAATTCCAACGCGAGCCAAGCTCCACCATCGGCGTATCAGGCATGTGGCTCAGTGACAATGGTTAGAGACGACGGTGTGACGGCGTTGGTGGATTGCGCAGGGCCGGCGGACAAAGATCGGCTACTCACAGGTTTCTGATGCTTTTAAGCAGGACTTGGAATATTTCAATGTATGCCTTGAATGTTTGACAACGCAGCTGATATATCAGTTTGCTGGTATACAATTGCGTTACAACCTGTTGGTTTAATTGGTCGTTTTAGGATCGGTCCTTGATATGTGCTTCGCTTTTATGGCCACATTACATTTAGAGCTTCTATGTTGACAACTGTAAAGATACGTTGGTGATTTACACTGTTGAATACTAAAAGTAGCGGCGTCTTCACACAGCTCAAAATTTGAAAGCATCGTTTTTGGTAATTTGAACGTGTGAACACTGTTCAAACTTCTAAAGGATATTCCTGTAACCAGTTATCGACGAGATGCATTACTTGAAAAAGTTTTATGTCAAGTTTTGAAATATCGCAATTTTTGTTTAAAAACCGCCCAACTTTGAGCAAAAAGTTTGAGCGTGTGAACAAGCATTTTAAAGCTATCATTGCTGCGGGATACGAAATATTTCAAGCATTTTATATTGGAAAGAATTATGCATGTGCCCATTTCAGAAATCATTTAGGTAGATATGGCTGTTTAGGGCGCTATGGGCACTTGAATACTTAAACCCCAACTGATAAACCTTGTCCCTACTATGGCATGTCCACATAAAACTGGTAGCGCGTCCACAATACCCTGGTTGACGCAAGTTGGAAAAGAAAATAAAATGTGTTCGTACAAATCGTGCTTATCCTAGCAGAATCGTATTTCTGTTAATGTAGGATAATGAGAGAGATGATTTCGTCAATATCAGCGTTATTGTGATTTAGTATTAATATTTCTGCACGTGTTTAATTTTGACCCGATGACAACTAAATCTTACCGGACATTTGCGCCCGTCCGCTAGATTGACGCGTTTTGTAAGTCTTACCGGACAACACGTGACAAGTTGTATATATAACTTATACCCATCTCTGATACTGCCCAGTTGTGTTATAATTATCAGCACGGTTGTGTCAGTTATTAGTTCATTACAAAATTTCACCCTCGCGTCGTATTTTTTGATCCTTGATTTTTTCCTAAAACATTTCGTCTTCAGCTAATTTCAGCCTTGACGTTGAAAAATTTAACTCCGGCTGATTTCACTCATGTGATCTGTACCCATGGTCACGTTGATCATATCGGAAATTTAAATTTATTTCCCGACGCGACAACTTTGCTTGATCTCGATATAAGTCGACGTAGAAGATATTGGTCGTTGACATTTAAAAAACAAGTAAGTGGTCTAAAATTCAGAGCTTGTTATAAAATAAAGATGGTAAGGTTTTGCCGTTTTCGATATATATATATACTTAAACTAAAACCGATTCTGCTTTGATGTTGCATAAATTAGAGTAGGCATATAATTGCTGCCCAACGCGTTCGATATCACTTATCACCTTTTTTAAACAGTAGTCACATAATCTAGTTTTGATGGAAAACGTACCAACACATCATTGGTATTTGCCAAATAGCAAATTTAATTAAATTGACAGTAATAAACGAAATATATTGGCTTCTCTAAATATTGGGATGGGGCCAAGGTATTTCGATCACCCCAGGTATGCGCTGATCATGTTCCCAGATAAATTTCGGCGTCCCCTAGTTCATGCCCCAGGTACTTTCCTGCGGCACTAAAGACTACCAAATTTTTGTGTTATAGGCTAAAAATATGCGAATTTTCCCAAATTTGCTCTGAGAGTCTAATAATCACTAAAATGACCATTTTTAGTAACACAATTGCAATCATTTGACAAGTTAGGTGTTTTTGACGTTTTAGTATTTTATATTACCGCAGTTTAACTGGGGGAGCACCAGATGAAATATGGGATATCGCGTGAGGTATTTTAGGTTCTGCCCAGTTCCAAACTAGAGAGACGATAGCTTATGCCTTCAGATTTAATTTTGGTAGTTTGGAGAAGCCAGATATATATACGATACTTAGTTGCCGGTATGCACAAATTTGTCGCATGTTTTTATTGGAAAATGGAACCATGTCACCTTTAGTAGCCGGACTTTATAGCACTACAAAAAGAACAGTCTAGACCGGGGGTTCTGACCTGTCTACGTGCGCCCTTGATACTGAAAAAATTACAAAGAAATCGATCGCGCAAAACGTCAAGTGTCATATGCTCACCACACTCTCTATTCGTAAATTCGTAATGGACTTTTAATAATATTCTATCTACACAGACACTGTCCTCATAATGATCTGTACGGCAGTGAAATCAGGACAGCTAAATTTAAAATAATTGAATTTTGATGAAATTAATTTTGTTATTATTTATGCGTATCGGTTCCAGGATGACAACGAGGTATATCGATTGTCGAAGAACGTCGAAATTTATCGTTTACTTGGCCATACATCGCATGATTTATCGGTTGTTGTGAAGGAATGTGCCGGGATTGAACCATTGAATGGAACAGTGGTTGTCGCAGGTACATACATGATAGATATAATGCATATTGACTACTGTGTTGAAGACATTTTGTTTTTGTATATAGGTATAGTGAGTGAAACTATGTGTGGCTGTCGGAGCACGGCTCATGATGCGTGAGTCCACTTTAGGTGCGTAGACCAAGGTTTGAAGGTTATTGTTTTGCCAAAATCATCAGTTGATTCCCTTTTGTATTTTTGCCATTGGTATTCGTATTTTTGTGAATGCGAACATGGGCTTTGCGATGTATGAATTGAATTTGTGGTCGCGTACATTTGTCCATTTCGCACGTTTGTCCGCGTTTATAAAATTATATTCTGAATCAGACAGCGATGTTCGCGGTCTATTTATATATTATAGCATACCAGAAAACACGCGATTGCTGCTCGCGTTTTCACTTATACGCAGTTAGCAAAATGCGATGCTAAGTCGCAAAATAGTGACCATGAACGGCGCCTACGAGTTGCTGCATTGCAAATCGTGTTAGCATACATAAGGAAAAATCGTGATTTGTCCGCGTTCATTGTGTTTACGATCGTGTACTAACTTGACAAAGGAACAACTCCGGTGTACGCACCTAATGTGGACTCACGAGGTCGAATGTTCTAACACTTCCCTGCCGTATAATTATTTTGAGCAACACTATGGACACAGACAGTGTTTAAGCTACCGACTAGTAGAATGGGTACGAGCTTGCTTGTAATGTAAACATAGTTTCTTTCTCGGAAATAGCAGTCCCTAATGGCTTGTGCTTCGGCAACTCTGAATCCAACTATATCACAAACATTATAGTATTGAAAAATTGCCGCCACTCACCATATTATATTTAACCTGGAATAGCTACGCATGCGGGCACTACAATCTATAAAGCAATGCTAAACCGTAGCTATAGCGAATCATAAATACATCGGCAATTTACACACAGAAAACATGACAGTGCACCACAGAATGTGGCGTTATGTGGTTTAAGTTTCAGACTGTGTGCACTAAGCCTATTAAGTTCTGGCAATGTGATTGCGTACAAGCGCCTCAGTTTATAGTTTCAGTTCAGGACAAGACCGGTTTATCTTCGACACGATATGCAGTAACTGAAAGCATCTTCATGTGCACACCTATATGTTATACTTTTATAGTGGTGCTGCTGTTTGGTGCAATACTGTGCTGCAGGGTTTAGACCAGCATTGTGCGTGATCAAAATAATTTCTAGTTTACCCAATGCACAACACAATATTGCACGAGCCTGGCCGCGTTTTAAACGAAAACACTATTGTAATGCTGTGTTACTGTTTTCAACGTTTGGAACCTATGTATACCGAACAGTGTCAGGCACATTGTCGACAACAAGATCAGTAAGACACCCCACCTTTTTTATGAATTTTTTGAAAGTATTGCCACTTCTCAAGTGTCAGTGTCAAGCTCACCGTGTCTTCTTGTAGGTTTATTGACAGTATGCGGCGCTATTTTATCAATATTCAAATGTCCTAGATACAATTATCGAGAATTAAAAAAAACTGCATATCACAGTTGATTAATAAACCGCATTAGCTACAGACGGTGTCAGTTCCAGTTAATTCGCGCCTAAATAATAGCTAAGAGTGTATAGATATTGTAAAGAAAAATGTATTAGCTATGGGTGTGTCGTACACCCTCGGCAATTGATTCACAATAAGGGTCTCACCCTGACTATCTATACGGTAGAGTCGCGACTACAGGGGAAAAAATTCAAAACAGCGAGGACATTAGAACGTGAACATAGCATAATACAGTTTTCAAAGTCCTAACACAAGATTTGTTATCGGTTTGACATAAATCGTAAAAAATACATTTTGAAAACAACCCTGTTAAAGTTTGAACCCAAATCGGCGACGCTAGGTGTATAGAATGCTAAATTTAGTCAAAAGAATGTGAATTTTGTTACATAACCCATGTTGGATCAATTGAAGTTATATAAATGTCTACATATTATATGCTACTCAAAGTATGTGTATATGTATGTAAACAAATTTAAGTAAATGTTTGTATGAAAATTTACTACTTGTATACAAGTTATATATGTTTACTACAGTTTATTATTTAAATTTTTCTACACAAATTGTGAGAACGGTTCATGCATAAATTTTATGTAACACGTATCTGGATAAATTATGTAAATATTTCTACACAAATTATATCAATGTTTCTTGCAGAAACAAATTATTATACCTAGATGATGTTTTGATATAGTCATTTTTATAACAGTTTGGGCAAATTTTGAACTCCAAACGAATCTAAATTCTACAAATAATTTTGTGCGTTTGGTTTAGCAAGATGATGTGTAGGATTACCGTATATGGTAATTCCAATGCACCTCGGGGACCGTTTGGGCCAGATACGTTTGTTGACTTGCTGGTGTGTGGCCAGTACCGGGTAGTCAACCACCAAATACATGTCAAAAAATTATGTAACGCGCGAAAATAGCTTCTGTGACGCTAGACATACAATAGCCTCACGAATTTCTCGGATTTCGCCTACAAGGTTATGCAAACATTCATGTGTCTATGACGGTTACAAATTTAGGTAGAATGAATATCCGTTATTTATTTTCCTTGTATTCGAAAAATTCCATTTTGATTTTCGGAGTAAATGTTTATATTTTGGCCTACGGTAAATACACGACGGTAAAAATTCGCTGTATGTATGAACAACTCAGCAAAGTATAAAAATAATGGTATTTTAGGCGATATATTTGAAGCAGAACATGACGAAGCTGTTTGGCAGACACAGAGTTGGAACAAGGAACTACAAGCTGCATCAAGAAAGATAATTTTAGAATTAGCTGACTGGATTGTACCCGGACATGGAATGTTATTTCAAAACGAAAAAAGAAAATTTTCTTTATAGCCTAAGTAACTTTTTGAGGTTATTACTGTATAACTTGAAAAATTATATATGACAACAATGCAAAATTTGAATTACTAAACGGCTATCGATGGCAGGTCGTCATTCGTAGATAATAATAATTGGCAAAAATTTAGCAAAATATTGCTTTCTTGGTTATTATTGAGTAAATTTGTCTTTGTTTTATAAGGTACCAAACCTGACTAATTCTTCGTTTTAAATGCCTGGCTGTCATGTACAGCACTAAAACGTAATTCTTATTGCGGTATCTATAACTCACTCAGGGGCTGATTGGTGGCAATTAATTTTTATTACTATTGGATGTGACTATCGAACCGCATATACTGATGAAAAATTTCCTATATCTCTTCGCGTTTGTAAGCAGAAATCTCTTAACACTTCTTCTCTAGGTAAGAATAATCAGTTATTTCTACGGTGTTGTGTACCATTTTAGTACCTCGACTTTAGCGAGTTAACGTATTCATAGTGTAGATAGCTTCAACATACTTGTGGAAATGAATAATGATAAAATAACTTATAAAAATTGAAACCAAATAATACCTCTTGTGAAACAGTGTGGTTCAAGTTTTTATAGCTTATGTGCCATTTCCAAAGAAAAAACATAAATATCAAAGCAACATCCTTTTGGCCTGGGATATGGAGCCTGTATTTCATATATTGGTCAAACTTTGAGTAAATTTTGCTATATTCTTACATTACTAAGAAATGGTTGCTTTTATTTAAAATAAATATATATTCTTGGCAAATGTGACATACGACGGTATGCGTATATGCACATTGACTACATACCAGTCTCACGTTTACAGCATATATATTTGGTAAAAACAACAGTTTCAAGCCGAATTGCC
This sequence comes from Trileptium ribeirensis, assembly GCA_030248225.1. Taxonomy (NCBI): domain Eukaryota; kingdom Metazoa; phylum Nematoda; class Enoplea; order Enoplida; family Thoracostomopsidae; genus Trileptium; species Trileptium ribeirensis. The sequence goes on from JASANE010000849.1 coordinate 15,056, forward strand.
CTTATTATTTTGACTGTTAATAATGAATCGATCTGTTATTACAAATTTTAGAAGGGATTTCAAGATTAGCTAGTGCTGTCAAAAACCCAGATTATAATGTAAGAAATTTAAAATAAATGATTGTCAATATTGTAAACAACCTAATCGGTCCAACGTTACAAAGCCCGATTATAAAATCAAGCAATTACATGGCGCTTCTATTTCACCGGTTTCATTACAGCTTTTATCTGCTTTTTACTGCAGGTATCATTTTATCTGCATTTTACTACAGGTATATTAGCTATAACGAATATATAAAACTAGTCTATTGTTTGCATCTCCGCGATTTGACTGCATTCCACCTGGGGCCTTCAGCTAAATATGGGCTGTTTCAAAATCCTCAGGAACCCATTTATGTCTTCGAACGATGATCAAGACGGCTCGCTGGTGTGATATATTATTTGTGCTTCATGTTTCCTCAAGTTTGTGTTAGTTCGATTTTCACCGTGGCTAGGAATTCTTCGATCGAGGTGCTTGTGTAAAAAGATAATGGGTATTGATCGTTAAGTGTAGTTTCGTTATTGAGCAATACGTAACTGAACGAAGTACAAC
>JASANE010000850.1:0-10644 GCA_030248225.1 Trileptium ribeirensis
TTTACACATGCCAATCGAAAACAAATTTTGACTAACAACCAACAATCTGACCGTCCGAATTAATAAGAAGTCACAAAAATACCCAAGCTGAGACATGAAATGCGAAATAATAATCAACCCATTGGAAGTTTAACTACATGTTTTACAAAAGACTATTCTGAAAATAAGACATTGCTTTAACATATCTAATATGTCAAAGGAATAGAACAAAAATGCTGTAAAATACAATATTTGTTTAAGTACGTAAGTTTATACGTGTCGACAATGCATCTAATATATTGTAGCGGAAGAAGTATATCTGAATACCATTATAATAATTGTACGTATGTCCACGAGCACGAGTATAATGCTGTGTATACTATATAGTATGCCTATTCAACAAACGTTTCAAGAGGGATCACACGTATACTTATATGTGGAAAAACTCCGTAGAATAAACGTTAAATAGCGTACACCCAAGGAAATTTACATACAATATGTAGTACTAACAGCGGAGTTAAAATGGCGCCGGAGAATACATTTATTGCAGGAGCAACAACATCGGGCTTTCCAAATTGGGGGGTGGGGGCTTCTGGCATTTTCGGTTCCCCCTGGCTCAGAACAGGTGCCCCCCGGTTCATGGCCCCGGCAAAGTTTGGGCTCCCCTTCCCCACGGTTTACCGCCTCTTGGATTTTTAAGTTTCCAATCAGTCCAAAGTACGTAAGATTTGATCAAAATTTGTACTAAAATTCTGTTCTGAAGCCAAAAATTTCGCAAAGTTTGTCAAAATTTGTTTCGAAAACGCATTTCTCTCCATCAAAACCGTTTTAACTGTGTTTTTGACACGATTTTTAACCGTTTTTGCTTTCCAAAATCGGGCGCCCCCGTTTCGGAACCAGTGTCCCCTTGGTTCATACCCCTGTCAAAATTTTCAGCGAATGGAGATCCCAGCAACATACCCATTGTTTAAACCCGTAAACCACAGAGACTGTTGAAAGTATATAATACTTTGTTAAACATTATCTTCTTAAAGAAACCATTCATCCAGCTTTATTGACTAGTCAACATGCTTCCGCGTAGAAACCAAATTCAGAACGTTTATGTAATTATCCAGCTAGCAAAACAAATATGGTCCTGAACAAAAGTAACGTACAACCGTTTTTTATAGATAAAACATCCTTAGGGCTGTTAATAAAATATATATACACCAGTGTGCCGGTGAACTAAATTATATTCTCGTGTTGTTATAACCTGAACCTCAGTTTTTGGATCTACTGGATGCACATAAATTTTAGTCACCGGGTTATGCTGTACTTTTGTGATAGCGAAAATTTATATAATTTGCCTAACCAAACGCAAAATAGATCGTAACGATATACCAGCTGAAATTGGCAATTACAGTGCGTTTTTAAAAATATTATAAGCTAATATGATTTGCCAAAATCGGAATCGTTTGCAAAATGGACATTGTACAGCAAACCAACAGATTTAATCGAGGATAACTAACAGATTATATAGTCAGTCAGCTGTGACCTATGCAACCAAGGGTTCGTTTTTACTAACATTTCTGTTATATCTTTGCGATTTTAGTTGACTTGCTATGGATCGGGAACGGAAAGGTGGATATAAGTAATTTTTTTACCATTGATTGCATTTAACAGACGACACGTAATGGTAGAAAAATTTCTCTATGTACCTTACCTTACCTTCTTAAGAGCAGGGATTAGACAAACCATATCTTTAGACCAAAATCACTTCGAATTTTTAGTTTTCGTTTCCAGTATCGTAACTTTTAAAGTAGCTTGATAAAATTTTTTTGACAGTGCAGGTGACCTGTGCTATAACAACTACAGACCTGCCATCTAGCCGACAACCGCTTATGTAACTGAATAAGAGAGCAAAAGTAATAAATTTTGTACAATACCGTATGTATTGTTTGTTACTACAGCTCGAGGATGACGGGTGGAATTTCGCTTTAAATAGGAGAGTGGGTCTGTGTATAAGGTGCAGTTTGGGTTGTCAATACCTTTCTAATGTCGGCGAAACTATGGCACAGATTGTCAACGGCAATATTGTCGACCAAGATACGTGTATTATTACGTTGGTATAATTTAGGGTATTTGGTTCTAGTTGGGTGATGTTCTTACCAAGTACGTGTCGATTTTGTGACAAGAGGATAACGTTTAATTCACCACAATATGCATATATGGCTACGAAATAGCGGGTAAATATTTTGGCGGGCCGGAACCGACCAAACGTTGCTGATATCTTATCTATCGACCAAACGTATGTATGTTCGAAATGAACACAGCGACTTGGTTAAGGTCCAGCTATGAATGATTTATATACTAATTGAGCTTATTAGTTTTCCGTTTCGTTTGACCTATGTATTATTCATAGTTTGACCTGGCTAGCAAACATTTGCACTAAGCTTAACAGTCTAAGCGCAGCATCTTGTAAGTGTAACACCTTAAGTCACAATTGTAAATGTAGATCAAATTATAGCTAATAGTACGACCAACACGCTTTCCAACAATTGAAAAATTCATAACAAAACATTTACTACAAACCACAACAGTCATAGCCAGCTGACACTAATTTATTGCGTGGAAGGCTATAATTTTCCTTGGGTGAGCTATAGTAAAGGTTTCAGTAGGACCAAGTGACTGATTTCATAAAAAAATATGTATTTACCGTTGTCGAGCGTTATTGGTAACATTCGTCAAGTGTAATGATTAGAACACTTTCAAATCAAGCCGCCAAGCTACCACGGCAACCGTCACGATCTGACGACAACAACTTGTCACGATACGCCAAAAGTTTCTGAAATAAAATAGAATTCAGTTTTAATTCATAATGTGTGCACATGGCCAGCCATCATGACAGTGCCAGAAAAAATTCTAATCGATTTTTCTTGGCACACTCCGTGCTATAAATATTTGATAAATAGAAAAAACTCAGTCGACAAAACATTTATAAATAATCTGTAATCTTATCAATCAGTTTTGACTGTAATTATTGGATTAATCAGAAATACAGTAAAAATTGAATCTGAAAGCTGACGAAACTGTCATGATGTATATAAGTAAAAATGTAAATACTTTTATTGATATTAAGGTGAACGAAACTATTCGCGTGACAGATATCTGGTGAAGTGCTCAAACTTTAGCTTATAGCCACCGTTTCAGTTATAATTCTCAGTAACCAAACTTAATGGCTAAGAGCTAGGTCTATTGTGCCTTTTATATTATGTACTGGTCAAAATATCAGAGGTTTTGATATTAACGTAACCGACTCTATTCGCGTGACATTCGGTGAAGTGCTCAAACTTTAGCTTATATCCACCGTTTCAGTTATAATTCTCAGTAACCAAACTTAATGGCTAAGAGCTAGGTCTATTGTGACTTTTATATTATGTACTGGTCAAAATATCAGAGGTTTTGATATTAACGTAACCGACTCTATTCGCGTGACATATATCTGGTGAAGTGCTCAAACCTTAGCTTATACCCACCGTTTCAATTGTAATTCTCAGAAACCAAACAACATAACGGTTAAGAGCAAGGTTTATTGTCCGTTTTATATTACGTACTGGCCAAAATATCAGAGGTTCGTGACCGACTCTATTCGCGTGACATATATCTGATGAAGTGCTCAAACTTTAGCTTATACTCACCACCGTAGAAATTAATACTTACGATAGCATTGTCGCACTGCACGTGTTGTGCGAATAAAAGATATAAGTTTTCTTCATATCGACGTATTAATAAAGCTATAATCATAATGTAAAGTATAATAAAGTTGAAAGCTTGCCAGTAATAGCATCCGACAATCTGTATTGATTCTCCTAAAAGAACTGATTTTCGCCGTTGATCCGACAGCCTTGCAGAACCGATGTCATCGCTCCAACGATTGGGCAAAAATTTTTATGATTGGTGGCGATGCTAAGTGCGGACCACAAAATAATTTCTCCGGTATTTAAATTGATTAGGGTCCAAATTTAGTTTGGTCTCGCTATAAAACGGAATTGATTTCATCTTTCATTTTTACCAGATTGCCGCACACATTGTTCCAGCATTATATTGTGGTCTAAACAGTATCATTCCGATAAATTTTGTACATGAACAGTGAAGAACAAACATCGTTTATTGTAATGTCGATTTATTATTCTACTGCAGAAGACTTCCAGTAATATCGTCGCACATTGTATTGAATTATTTCTAGAAATTTTATCATTTCGATAAGCGAAACATGTGAGACTTGCACAGAAAGTGTCGTCTCTTTTGAGATTACATACTTTTGAATACACTGCCACCGCATTGATTACACTAGCGCTGGGTGTGTTTTGCCAGCGCTAGGATTTGTATACTCACGTCGCGGACACATTTTTGGGCCTAAAATGATTTTCCAAATCATGAATTTGAATTATTTATCTTAGATTTGCTAGAATATTTATGCTGATATTGCAGATTAGTGATTACATCGATTAGTCTGTGAATATGATGTGATCATATTGTGAAAACACAAAATGCAACAGCAAACATATTGATGATATTTTTGCTGAAATGGATCGAGTGGAGTTTCCACTTAGGGTGCCAGGGGGAAAATCACGGAAATTACTTATTTTTGTTGCTGTCATTTATTACCCATATTCAGATGGACGAATTTCGACAATTTTTTTGATATCAAAAAGTGACGACGATGTGCCTTTTTAGTTGCACGCGAAATGCTCCGGCCCCATTTTCCGTGTTGGCAGAAACCCTGGGTTTTAAGGGTTCTTTGGCAAGTCTGGCCATACTTGTATATATATCAGTTTTCTGTGGTTTGGTACTACTATGCACGTTCAACTCATCGAGATCTACAACTTTGCAAACCACAACTTTTTTGTGGTACCACTTCCGGGGCCGCTGTGAGCCCGAATTCGAGTCATCGACTTTTTGACAGAAATAGCGATTTTTCAAATTTCGCCGTGTTATTGCTTGTTTTTACCTTATGACGCCAGCACGAATATCGCTTGCGTTTTCAGACGTTCTCGTTGGGTTTAGGGTCAATGAACCCAATTTTCAGGAAATATCCGATCTTCAATGGTTTGGTACATGACGTCAAAAAATAGTATGTATATAGTGGGTTTTCGGTATGCGGAATACAACGACTTGGCTATCTAGAGTCCAGGTATGTATTTCATGGGTTTTCAATAGGTTTAGGGTCAATGAACCCGATTTCCAGAATATAGTCTCTCTTCAGCTGTTTGGTTACGTATGGTGGTAGCACTCCCTGGGACGCCGTGGGCCCGAATACAAGTCAACGACCCTTTACCAGAAATATAGATTTTTCAAATTTCGTAGTGTTATTACTTGTTTTACTTTATGATTCCACCACGAGTATATATATCATGTTTTTCAGACGTTTTCATTGGGTTTAGTATCAGTTAACCCAGTTTTCAGGAAATAACCGGTCGTTCGTAGTTTGGTACATTACCTCAAAAATAGTCTATATAGAGGGTTTTCGGCATGCTGATTACAATGATTTGGCTATCTAGAGTCTGGGGGCATATTTTATGTGTTTTCATGAGTTTTCAATAGGTTTAGAGTGAATGAACCCGATTTCCAGAATATAATATTTCTTCAGTTGTTTGCATACATATTGCGTAATTGTCCATGTAGGATTTTCAGTAGGCTGATTACGACGGTTTCGTTATCCACAGACCAGCATAAATACTTGATGCGATGTCAATTGTTTTCGGGTTTAGGGTTTCCTATGGGTTCAAGGTTCAAGAGGTTTTAGGATGGTATATTCATCAAACACAGCCTGTTAGGTGATGAAACAAAATATCTTAAAAATGAAACCACGCCCGATAGGTTTCATCCTTGCTTGCAAGTTGCTAGTAAATATTATGGTGTCATTACGTAATCATACTCACTCTGCATCTAAATTTACTGAATTTATGAAATTACTGTGGTTGGAGCGATTATTATATCGGCGACTTTGATCACTATACTATTATTTACCGTGTGAAATGTTCGAGGAAGGGTATTTTTGTAAATGACACAAATGTTCTCTATGGTAATTTGACGCACGAATTTCATGAAACTTGCAGCTAACTGACGGTCACGCAGCAAGTTAAAAGCATTGCACATTATATTATTTTGTGTTGTGTATTGTTATATTGACGTGCTATAAATCAGATGTTTTTTCCTTTTCAGAACCGCCTGCGAAACCAGCAAAGCGACAGCGCAAACGCAAAGGCTCAGCGGGTGCCGGCAGTGCAGCTGGAACAGAGCGGAGTACTTCGAATTCTGGCGGAGGCAAAAAGAAAACAAAAGCAGCCGCTGCTGCTGCGGCCGCTGCTGCAGCTGCCGCCGCTGAAAATGCTGCTGCCGCCGCAAACGCCGCTGCTGCGGCTGCATCAGCGAACAGCGGCACACCGCTCGGTGGCGGCCCGATGTCAGCGTCGCCAGCAGGTATTCATGGAGCCGCCGCTGTACCTCCGCCAAGTCACATGCCGCCTGGCTCAGGGTCACTTGGACCTGGTGTGCCCGGTGGTCTTACAACCGGCGGACCTCCGCTTCAGTCCACACAATCGTTTCCGTTATCTTCGCAAGTTGTAAGTTTTGTTACTTTTGTACTAACATACGTGTTCAATTCGCCTTATTCTAACTTCTCCATTCGCAAATTTTTCCAGAATGCATGAAACGGGGCCGCCTTATTCAGAGCTGGGGATGACGAATTTTTTTCAGTGGGGGGACGAATGGCGACTACCGGCTTCAAAATTAAATATTTTTTAACGAAAAACGCTAAAATTCTTAATAAATGGCCTCAAAAACGGTGCAAAACCGCCCGTATTTAGGTTAAAACCCAATTTTTTGCCGAAATTAATCACATTTTTAACTTCCGAAAGTAATTTTGTCAAGTTTTTTTGTCAACTAGGGGTCAACTTTTTGCCATAGGAAGACAAAGATTTTGGCAGGGGCATTCTTCGGTGTGGCGAGTTAAAAATCTGCCAGATTGGCCTAACCTGGGTGCACCCGTATACCGTACTCAATAATCAGCAGTTTTCGGGTTCTCCAACGGGACATGACAGTAGCGGATGGTAATGATTTGTATTGCTTTTTATATTTTTATCGTCCTTAATACATTGTAGTATATTACATGGATATATTTGAATTATTTGGCGGTATTGGCTATCCTGGTTACCTGGTTATGGTCGTTGAGCTCGGCGGTCGTTACCTTCAGCTGTGTTGGGTCAGATGTCTGCCGGTCTTGGGCAAGATCTTGGATGATTCTATTGGGCTCCCGATTCCAGGTGGCCGCGCCGTAAACGTCTTTAAGAAAATTGAGATCGTTGAGAGTCATTTTCTGCCACGTTTTTTTGGGGCTGTTCGTGAGAATTTCCAACTAGCTGGGATTGAAGTCGACTATATCCGGTGACATAGACGGTTGTCAGCCATTCGCGCAACATTGGCTATCGCTATTCCTAAGTATATGCTCTTCGATATCAATCATTCCGAGCGATATGCTCTGCGATTTGGTCATTCCGAACGACATGATATGGGATATAAATCATTCCGAACGACATGATCTGGGATATAAATCATTCCAAACGACATCCTCTGCGATATTAATCATTTCGAACGGTATGCTGTGCAATATAAATCATTCCGAACGATTTGCTCTGCTACATGAGTCTAATTGACGTTCATACAGTAGCGAGCGGAGTGTGCTTTGTGGGCTTAAATGGTAATTGGAGTTTGTGACGTAATGATAATAATGATGAAAGTTGATAGTCTGTACACCTGTTCCGGTTCTTGTACGATTTTAGAAACAGCTTGGTGGAAATTATGCAAGAAAAAATGCTCTATAATATGTCAGTTTCACAAGGGCTCTAGAGTCTACTATGCGGTACAGAAAATTAAACTGAGAAACCATTTGAAAGCAATAGTTACCTGGCAGAAGGAGACACAGTTTAGGCATTCAACATTTTCTGTTGTTTTTATAAGTTCCGCACCCCATTTCCTGATTCTAGCATTATTTACAGTGGGCGTATGGAAGCATTGAACTGCTATATATGTTGTGCATTTTTGTGCCCTGGATTCAAGTTTATATGCGATTTTTTTAAACGCTGGGTCAAACGCATGTTGCTATCGTTTTGAGTCTTGTGGCGGATACATGTTTCCGTGCAGGTCTTAACGTTTTAGCTTCACGAATGCTTGAATTTTTCCTGAGCTGCACAGAGCATTGCAACACTTCACTTCAATGGGAAATATTACATGAAACAACGCTATTATTCGTTGCTTTAGTGTTCGGGAGTGTTATGTTTTCTCATATTTCTTCGCTATTATAGGACGTGATGGTAGTTCAGGAGCCATCGTTGATGGGTGGCGAATTTGGAGAGGAAGACGAACGTATGATCGTGCGACTAGAAAATACACAGTTTGATCCACGCGCACCCTCTGGTAACGCAGTCGGAAGCAACCATTCATTTCCATCAGTGACTGGTGCGGGGCCTGGCTCTTTGCATTCACTGGGAGGAGGTTGCGTATCTGGTCAACCGCCGAATTCGATGCTACCGCCAATGGGATATTCGCCTGGGCGTCATGGACAACTTCCAGTATCACAGCATTTTCAGCCACATCCAGGCGCGCCAGGCCATATGAATCCTAATATGGGAGCTGCTTCTGGGCTTATGAGGCCGGATTTTGCAAGTAAGTTAAAGATATCTTAACAGTTTTAAATTTCAGCCGGGCTACATTATGTTTATGAATCAGTCTTGATCGGGAATATTACTTCTGATTATTAGTCGGCAGAAGCATTATTTTATAGATGTTCCGTTGACCGTACATTTTCTAGACATCATCTGCACTGCGCTGCTCATCCAGCCGTGTTTACAATTCAATAAACAGTTGTTGCAATAGACACAGGTCTCGAAGCGGTGAAATAGCTCGTAAGAAAATTTTGTTAACATGTATAAGCGTTGGTTTTGTGAACTCTGTATTATATATTGAAACGGACCGAGCGTAGTTTCCACTGAAGGCGCTAGGTGGAGAAAACTTGAAACTTTCGGCAGAAGCAGTATTTTGCAGATTTTCCTTTGCCCGTCCATTTTCTAGACATCATCTGCACTACGCTGCTCAGCCAGCCGTGTTTACAATTCAATAAACAGTTGTTGCAATAGACACAAGTTTCGAAGCGGTGGAATAGCTTTTAAGAAAATTTTGTTAACATGTATAAGCGTTGGTTTTGTGAACTCTGTGTTATGTATTGAAACGGACCGAGCGTTGTTTCCACTGAAGGCGCTAGGTGGAGAAACCTTGAAACTTTCGGCAGAAGCAGTATTTTGCAGATTTTCCGTTGCCCGTCCATTTTCTAGACATCATCTGCACTGCGCTGCTCATCCAGCCGTGTTTACAATTCAATAAACAGTTGTTGCAATAGACACATGTCTCGAAGCGGTGGAATAGCTCGTAAGAAAATTTTGTTAACATGCATAAGCGTTGGCTTTGTGGACTCTGTATTATGTGTTGAAACGGACCGAGCGGAGTTTCTACTGAGGGCGCTAGTAGGAGCAATCGTGAAACTTTCTTTTTTTCTGTTTCTGTCACTCATAACTCATCTTTGGGTGGACGGATTTTGATAAGTTTTTTATGCGATAGCAAAAGAGAAGAGGATGTATCTTTGGTTGAACGCGAACAGCTCCTAGCACTCTTTGCCAGTAAAGACACAGAGTTCTTTGCCAAAAATGGCTATACGGTTACCAATGTTTCGCAGCCCATATCTCTCGACACAGTTGTATCAGCTCATCGAGATCTACAATTTTGTTGCCCATGAATTTTATGTTTGACCACTCCCTTTGGCCGCTGTGCCTCAGAATATGGAATGTGTCCATACTTTTGCCAGAAATAATGATTTTTTAAACTCTGGCGTGTTGTTACGTGTTTTACCTTACAACGAGTCTCTATTAGGTTATCAAGTACATTGATATTGGTATTCGTATTTTTGTGAACGCGAACATGTGCTATGCGATGTACAAATGGAATTTGCGTTTCCGCACATACGTCCATTTCGCACGTCTCGTCGTTTGTCAAATGACATTATAAATCAGACAGCACTGTTCGCGGTCTGTTTGTGTATTATAGCATACACGAAAAAATGCGAATGGTAATCAGGTTTTCATTTGTACGCGGTCAGGAAAATGCAATACTCAATCGCAAAACAGTGACCGCGAACAACATCTACGTGTTTCCGCATCGCAAATCGTGGACGTGTACATAAGGAAAAACTGTGATTAGTTTGCTGGGTCATTTCACGCTACAATGTTCTTTTGGTCGGGGGGGGGTAAAAGTGGATATTTTGGTCTGTAGCTCAGAAACTGGCAGGGAACTGGCAAAAATGTTATTTACGCCAGGAAGGCTCATTACTTAGCTATTTTAAACAATAAAAATTTTTTGGCCTCACTCCCGCGATAAGGGGCTGGACATCCACATAGGTCCCAAATTGACAAAAACCGTAATGACTAATTTTACGACCTGTTTTTTCCGAGTAATGGTGTGGCTCGATGTTAGAAATTATGGCATTAATTTTTTTTGAATTAATCAGGTCTACACTACGTTTTTAGTTACATAAATTTCAAATCTACACCAATCTTGGAGAGTGGGAGCGGCCGACAT